>JAZAQT010000520.1:0-46261 GCA_036417435.1 Inia geoffrensis | reverse complement strand
GTTAGGGTACCGCTGCGGTTTAGTGTTAGCGTACGTGTGAGGGCACGAGTTAGTCTTGGTGTCCTGGTTAAGATTAGGGCACGGGTGAGGGTAAGGCTTGGGGTGAGGGTCAGGGTTAGGATTCGGGTTAGGGTTAGGGTTAGGGAATGGAGAGGGATTAGGGTACAGGTTAGGGTTTGACAATGCTTAAGGGTTAGCGTAAGTGTGAGGGCACGAGTTAGTGTTGGGTACTGGT
Source organism: Inia geoffrensis (assembly GCA_036417435.1). Taxonomy (NCBI): domain Eukaryota; kingdom Metazoa; phylum Chordata; class Mammalia; order Artiodactyla; family Iniidae; genus Inia; species Inia geoffrensis. Next base: position 46,026 of record JAZAQT010000520.1, on the reverse strand, counting down.
TAAGACAACGGCACCGATGAGGGTAAGGACTCGGAAAAGGGTCACGTTCAGGGTTTCGCTTAGGGTTAGGGTTAGGGAATGCGGAGGGAATAGGGTACAGGATAGGATATGACAATGCTTAAGGGTTAGCGTACGTTTGAGGGCATGAGTTAGTGTTTGTGTACTGGTTAAGATTAGGGCATTGGTTAGGGTAGGGCATCGGAAGTGGGTCAGGTTTAGGGATGGGGTTAGGGTTAGGGATAAGGAATGGGGAGGGATTAGGGTACAATTTAGGGTACGACAACGCTTAAGGTTTAGCGTACGTGTGAGGGCACGAGTTAGTGTTGGTGTTCTGGTTAAGATTAGGGCACGGGTGAGGGTAAGGCTTCGGGTGAGGGTCAGGGTTAGGATTCGGGTAAGGCTTAGGGTTAAGGAATGCAGAGGGATTAGGTTACAGCTTAGGGTACGACAGTGCTTAAGGGTTAGCGTTCGTGTGAGGGCAAGGGTTAGTGTTAGTGTCCTAGTTAAGATTAGGGCACGGGTGAGGGTAAGGCTTCAGGTGAGGGTCAGGGTTAGGATTCGGGTTAGGGTTAGGGTTAGGGAATGTGGAGGGATTAGGGTACAGTTTAGGGTACGAAAACGATTAAGGGTTAGCGTACGTGTGAGGGCACAAGTTAGTGTTGGTGTCCTGGTTAAGATAAGGGCACGGGTGAGGGTAAGGTTTCGGGTGAGGGTCAGGGATAGAATTCGGGTTAGGGTTAGGGAATGGGGAGATATTAGGGCACAGTTTAGGGTACCACAACGCTTAAGGTTTAGCGTACGTGTGAGGTCACTAGTTAGTGTTAGTGTACTGATTACGATTAGGGTACGGGTGAGGGTAAGGCCTCGGAAGAGGGTCACGTTAAGGGTTAGGGTTAGGGTTAGGGAATGGGGATTGATTAGGGTACAGGTTAGGGTACGGCAATGGCTTAGGGTTGGCATACGTTAGATGGCATGGGTTAGTGTTGATGTACTGGTTAAAATTAGGACACGGGTGAGGGTAAAGTTTCGGGTGAGTGTCATGGTTAGGTTTCAGGTTAGGGTTAGGGTTAGGGAATGGAGAGGGATTAGGGTACAGGTTAGGGTACCGCTGCGGTTTAGTGTTAGCGTACGTGTGAGGTCACAAGTTAGTCTTGGTGTACTGGTTAAGATTAGGGCACGGGTGAGGGTAAGGCTTCGGGTGAGGGTCAGAGTTAGGATTCGGGTTAGGGTTAGGGTTAGGGAATGGAGAGGGATTAGTGTACAGGTTAGGGTACGACAATGCTTAAGGGTTAGCGTAAGTGTGAGGGCACGAGTTAGTGCTGGTGTACTGGTTAAGACAACGGCACCGATGAGGGTAACGCCTCGGAAAAGGGTCACGTTCAGGGTTTCGCTTAGGGTTAGGGTTAGGGAATGGGGAGGGATTAGGGTACAGGATAGGGTACGACAATGCTTAAGGGTTAGCGTACGTTTGAGTGCATGAGTTAGTGTTAGTGTACTGCTTACGATTAGGGCACGGGTGAGGGTAAGGCCTCGTAAGAGGGTCACATTAAGGGTTAGGGTTAGGGTTAGGGTTAGGGAATGGGGATTGATTAGGGTACAGGTTAGGGTACGGCAGTGGCTTAGGTTTGGCGTACGTTAGAGGGCATGGGTTAGTGTTGATGTACTGGTTAAAATTAGGACACGGGTGAGGGTAAAGTATCGGGTGAGTGTCATGGTTAGGTTTCAGGTTAGGGTTAGTGTTAGGGAATGGAGAGGGATTAGGGTACAGGTTAGGGTACTGCTGCGGTTTAGTGTTAGCGTACGTGTGAGGGCACGAGTTAGTCTTGGTGTCCTGGTTAAGATTAGGGCACGGGTGAGGGTAAGGCTTGGGGTGAGGGTCAGGGTTAGGATTCGTGTTAGGGTTAGGGTTAGGGAATGGAGAGGGATTAGGGTACAGGTTAGGGTACGACAATGCTTAAGGGTTAGCGTACGTTTGGGGCATGAGTTAGTGTTTGTGTACTGGTTAAGATTAGGGCATTGGTTAGTGTAGGGCATCCTAAGTGGGTCAGGTTTAGGGATGGGGTTAGGGTGAGGGTTAAGGAATGGGGAGGGATTAGGGTACAATTTAGGGTATGACAACGCTTAAGGTTTAGCGTACGTGTGAGGGCACGAGTTAGTGTTGGTGTCCTGGTTAAGATTAGGGCACGGGTGAAGGTAAGGCTTCGGGTGAGGGTCAGGGTTAGGATTCGGGTTAGGGTTAGGGTTAAGGAATGCAGAGGGATTAGGGTACAGCTTAGGGTACGACAGTGCTTAAGGGTTAGCGTTCCTGTGAGGACAAGGGTTAGTGTTAGTGTCCTGGTTAAGATTAGGGCACGGGTGAGGGTAAGGCTTCAGGTGAGGGTCAGGGTTAGGATTCGGGTTAGGGTTAGGGTTAGGGAATGGGGAGGGATTAGGGTACAGTTTAGTGTACGACAACGATTAAGGGTTAGCGTACCTGTGAGGGCACAAGTTAGTGTTGGTGTCCTGCTTAAGATTAGGGCACGGGTGAGGGTAAGGTTTCAGGTGAGGGTCAGGGATAGAATTCGGGTTAGGGTTAGGGTTAGGGAATGGGGAGATATTAGGGCACAGTTTAGGGTACCACAACGCTTAAGGTTTAGCGTACGTGTGAGGTCACTAGTTAGTGTTAGTGTACTGCTTACGATTAGGGCATGGGTGAGGGTAAGGCCTCGTAAGAGGGTCACGTTAAGGGTTAGGGTTAGGGTTAGGGTTAGGGAATGGGGATTGATTAGGGTACAGGTTAGGGTACGGCAGTGGCTTAGGTTTGGCGTACGTTAGAGGGCATGGGTTAGTGTTGATGTACTGGTTAAAATTAGGACACGGGTGAGGGTAAAGTATCGGGTGAGTGTCATGGTTAGGTTTCAGGTTAGGGTTAGTGTTAGGGAATGGAGAGGGATTAGGGTACAGGTTAGGGTACCGCTGCGGTTTAGTGTTAGCGTACGTGTGAGGGCACGAGTTAGTCTTGGTGTCCTGGTTAAGATTAGGGCACGGGTGAGGGTAAGGCTTGGGGTGAGGGTCAGGGTTAGGATTCGGGTTAGGGTTAGGGTTAGGGAATGGAGAGGGATTAGGGTACAGGTTAGGGTATGACAATGCTTAAGTGTTAGCGTAAGTGTGAGGGCACGAGTTAGTGTTGGGTACTGGTTAAGACAACGGCACCGATGAGGGTAAGGACTCGGAAAAGGGTCACGTTCAGGGTTTCGCTTAGGGTTAGGGTTAGGGAATGCGGAGGGATTAGGGTACAGGATAGGATATGACAATGCTTAAGGGTTAGCGTACGTTTGAGGGCATGAGTTAGTGTTTGTGTACTGGTTAAGATTAGGGCATTGGTTAGGGTAGGGCATCGGAAGTGGGTCAGGTTTAGGGATGGGGTTAGGGTTAGGGATAAGGAATGGGGAGGGATTAGGGTACAATTTAGGGTACGACAACGCTTAAGGTTTAGCGTACGTGTGAGGGCACGAGTTAGTGTTGGTGTTCTGGTTAAGATTAGGGCACGGGTGAGGGTAAGGCTTCGGGTGAGGGTCAGGGTTAGGATTCGGGTAAGGCTTAGGGTTAAGGAATGCAGAGGGATTAGGTTACAGCTTAGGGTACGACAGTGCTTAAGGGTTAGCGTTCGTGTGAGGGCAAGGGTTAGTGTTAGTGTCCTAGTTAAGATTAGGGCACGGGTGAGGGTAAGGCTTCAGGTGAGGGTCAGGGTTAGGATTCGGGTTAGGGTTAGGGTTAGGGAATGTGGAGGGATTAGGGTACAGTTTAGGGTACGAAAACGATTAAGGGTTAGCGTACGTGTGAGGGCACAAGTTAGTGTTGGTGTCCTGGTTAAGATAAGGGCACGGGTGAGGGTAAGGTTTCGGGTGAGGGTCAGGGATAGAATTCGGGTTAGGGTTAGGGAATGGGGAGATATTAGGGCACAGTTTAGGGTACCACAACGCTTAAGGTTTAGCGTACGTGTGAGGTCACTAGTTAGTGTTAGTGTACTGATTACGATTAGGGTACGGGTGAGGGTAAGGCCTCGGAAGAGGGTCACGTTAAGGGTTAGGGTTAGGGTTAGGGAATGGGGATTGATTAGGGTACAGGTTAGGGTACGGCAATGGCTTAGGGTTGGCATACGTTAGATGGCATGGGTTAGTGTTGATGTTCTGGTTAAAATTAGGACACGGGTGAGGGTAAAGTTTCGGGTGAGTGTCATGGTTAGGTTTCAGGTTAGGGTTAGGGTTAGGGAATGGAGAGGGATTAGGGTACAGGTTAGGGTACCGCTGCGGTTTAGTGTTAGCGTACGTGTGAGGTCACAAGTTAGTCTTGGTGTACTGGTTAAGATTAGGGCACGGGTGAGGGTAAGGCTTCGGGTGAGGGTCAGAGTTAGGATTCGGGTTAGGGTTAGGGTTAGGGAATGGAGAGGGATTAGTGTACAGGTTAGGGTACGACAATGCTTAAGGGTTAGCGTAAGTGTGAGGGCACGAGTTAGTGCTGGTGTACTGGTTAAGACAACGGCACCGATGAGGGTAACGCCTCGGAAAAGGGTCACATTCAGGGTTTCGCTTAGGGTTAGGGTTAGGGAATGGGGAGGGATTAGGGTACAGGATAGGGTACGACAATGCTTAAGGGTTAGCGTACGTTTGAGTGCATGAGTTAGTGTTTGTGTACTGGTTAAGATTAGGGCATTGGTTAGGGTAGGGCATCGGAAGTGGGTCAGGTTTAGGGATGGGGTTAGGGTTAGGGTTAAGGAATGGGGAGGGATTAGGGTACAATTTAGGGTACGACAACGCTTAAGGTTTAGCGTACGTGTGAGGGCGCGAGTTAGTGTTGGTGTCCTGGTTAAGATTAGGACACGGGTGAGGGTAAGGCTTCGGGTGAGGGTCAGGGTTAGGATTCGGGTTAGGGTTAGGGTTAAGGAATGCAGAGGGATTAGGGTACAGCTTAGGGTACGACAGTGATTAAGGGTTAGCGTTCGTGTGAGGGTAAGGGTTAGTGTTAGTGTCCTGATTAAGATTAGGGCACGGGTGAGGGTAAGGCTTCAGGTGAGGGTCAGGGTTAGGATTCGGGTTAGGGTTAGGGTTAGGGAATGGGGAGGGATTAGGGTACAGTTTAGGGTACGACAACGTTTAAGGGTTAGCGTACGTGTGAGGCCACAAGTTAGTGTTAGTGTACTGCTTACGATTAGGGCACGGGTGAGGGTAAGGCCTCGTAAGAGGGTCACGTTAAGGGTTAGGGTTAGGGTTAGGGTTAGGGAATGGGGATTGATTAGGGTACAGGTTAGGGTACGGCAGTGGCTTAGGTTTGGCGTACGTTAGAGGGCATGGGTTAGTGTTGATGTACTGGTTAAAATTAGGACACGGGTGAGGGTAAAGTATCGGGTGAGTGTCATGGTTAGGTTTCAGGTTAGGGTTAGTGTTAGGGAATGGAGAGGGATTAGGGTACAGGTTAGGGTACCGCTGCGGTTTAGTGTTAGCGTACGTGTGAGGGCACGAGTTAGTCTTGGTGTCCTGGTTAAGATTAGGGCACGGGTGAGGGTAAGGCTTGGGGTGAGGGTCAGGGTTAGGATTCGGGTTAGGGTTAGGGTTAGGGAATGGAGAGGGATTAGGGTACAGGTTAGGGTATGACAATGCTTAAGGGTTAGCGTAAGTGTGAGGGCACGAGTTAGTGTTGGGTACTGGTTAAGACAACGGCACCGATGAGGGTAAGGACTCGGAAAAGGGTCACGTTCAGGGTTTCGCTTAGGGTTAGGGTTAGGGAATGCGGAGGGATTAGGGTACAGGATAGGATATGACAATGCTTAAGGGTTAGCGTACGTTTGAGGGCATGAGTTAGTGTTTGTGTACTGGTTAAGATTAGGGCATTGGTTAGGGTAGGGCATCGGAAGTGGGTCAGGTTTAGGGATGGGGTTAGCGTTAGGGATAAGGAATGGGGAGGGATTAGGGTACAATTTAGGGTACGACAACGCTTAAGGTTTAGCGTACGTGTGAGGGCACGAGTTAGTGTTGGTGTTCTGGTTAAGATTAGGGCACGGGTGAGGGTAAGGCTTCGGGTGAGGGTCAGGGTTAGGATTCGGGTAAGGCTTAGGGTTAAGGAATGCAGAGGGATTAGGTTACAGCTTAGGGTACGACAGTGCTTAAGGGTTAGCGTTCGTGTGAGGGCAAGGGTTAGTGTTAGTGTCCTAGTTAAGATTAGGGCACGGGTGAGGGTAAGGCTTCAGGTGAGGGTCAGGGTTAGGATTCGGGTTAGGGTTAGGGTTAGGGAATGTGGAGGGATTAGGGTACAGTTTAGGGTACGACAACGATTAAGGGTTAGCGTACGTGTGAGGGCACAAGTTAGTGTTGGGGTCCTGGTTAAGATAAGGGCACGGGTGAGGCTAAGGTTTCGGGTGAGGGTCAGGGATAGAATTCGGGTTAGGGTTAGGGTTAGGGAATGGGGAGATATTAGGGCACAGTTTAGGGTACCACAACGCTTAAGGTTTAGCGTACGTGTGAGGTCACTAGTTAGTGTTAGTGTACTGATTACGATTAGGGTACGGGTGAGTGTAAGGCCTCGGAAGAGGGTCACGTTAAGGGTTAGGGTTAGGGTTAGGGTTAGGGAATGGGGATTGATTAGGGTACAGGTTAGGGTACGGCAATGGCTTAGGGTTGGCATACGTTAGATGGCATGGGTTAGTGTTGATGTACTGGTTAAAATTAAGACACGGGTGAGGGTAAAGTTTCGGGTGAGTGTCATGGTTAGGTTTAAGGTTAGGGTTAGGGTTAGGGAATGGAGAGGGATTCGGGTACCGGTTAGGGTACCGCTGCGGTTTAGTGTTAGCGTACGTGTGAGGGCCCGAGTTAGTCTTGGTGTACTGGTTAAGATTAGGGCACGGGTGAGGGTAAGGCCTCGGAAGAGGGTCACGTTAAGGGTTAGGGTTAGGGTTAGGGTTAGGGAATGGGGATTGATTAGGGTACAGTTTAGGGTACCACAACGATTAAGGCTTAGCATACGTGTGAGGGCTCAAGTTAGTGTTGGTGTCCTGGTTAAGATTAGGGCACGGGTGAGGGTAAGGCTTCGGGTGAGGGTCAGGGTTAGGATTCGGGTTAGGGTTAGGGTTAGGGAATGGAGAGGGATTAGGGTACAGGTTAGGGTACGACAATGCTTAAGGGTTAGCGTAAGTGTGAGGGCACGAGTTAGTGTTGGTGTACTGGTTAAGACAACGGCACCGATGAGGGCGAGGCCTCGGATAAGGGTCACGTTCAGGGTTTCGCTTAGGGTTAGGGTTAGGGAATGGGGAGGGATTTGGGTACAGGATAGGGTACGACAATGCTTAAGGGTTAGCGTACGTTTGAGGGCATGAGTTAGTGTTTGTGTACTGGTTAAGATTAGGGCATTGGTTAGGGTAGGGCATCGGAAGTGGGTCAGGTTTAGGGATGGGGTTAGGGTTAGGGTTAAGGAATGGGGAGGGATTAGGGTACAATTTAGGGTACGACAACGCTTAAGGTTTAGCGTACGTTTGAGGGCACGAGTTAGTGTTGGTGTCCTGGTTAAGATTAGGGCACGGGTGAGGGTAAGGCTTCGGGTGAGGGTCAGGGTTAGGATTCGGGTTAGGGTTAGGGTTAAGGAATGCAGAGGGATTAGGGTACAGCTTAGGGTACGACAGTGCTTAAGGGTTAGCGTTCGTGTGAGGGCAAGGGTTAGTGTTAGTGTCCTGGTTAAGATTAGGGCACGGGTGAGGGTAAGGCTTCAGGTGAGGGTCAGGGTTAGGATTCGGGTTAGGGTTAGGGTTAGGGAATGGGGAGGGATTAGGGTACAGTTTAGGGTACGACAACGATTAAGGGTTAGCGTACGTGTGAGGGCACAAGTTAGTGTTGGTGTCCTGGTTAAGATTAGGGCACGGGTGAGGTTAAGGTTTCGGGTGAGGGTCAGGGATAGAATTCGGGTTAGGGTTAGGGTTAGGGAATGGGGAGATATTAGGGCACAGTTTAGGGTACCACAACGCTTAAGGTTTAGCGTACGTGTGAGGTCACTAGTTAGTGTTAGTGTACTGCTTACGATTAGGGCACGGGTGAGGGTAAGGCCTCGGAAGAGGGTCACGTTAAGGGTTAGGGTTAGGGTTAGGGTTAGGGAATGGGGATTGATTAGGGTACAGGTTAGGGTACGGCAATGGCTTAGGGTTGGCGTACGTTAGAGGGCATGGGTTAGTGTTGATATACTGGTTAAAATTAGGACACGGGTGAGGGTAAAGTTTCGGGTGAGTGTCATGGTTAGGTTTCAGTTTAGGGTTAGGGTTAGGGAATGGAGAGGGATTAGGGTACAGGTTAGGGTACCGCTGCGGTTTAGTGTTAGCGTACGTGTGAGGGCACCAGTTAGTCTTGGTGTCCTGGTTAAGATTAGGGCACGGGTGAGGGTAAGGCTTCGGGTGAGGGTCAGGGTTAGGATTCGGGTTAGGGTTAGGGTTAGGGAATGGAGAGGGATTAGGGTACAGGTTAGGGTACGACAATGCTTAAGGGTTAGCGTAAGTGTGAGGGCACGAGTTAGTGTTGGTGTACTGGTTAAGACAACGGCACCGATGAGGGTAAGGCCTCGGAAAAGGGTCACGTTCAGGGTTTCGCTTAGTGTTAGGGTTAGGGAATGGGGAGGGATTAGGGTACAGGATAGGGTGCGACAATGCTTAAGGGTTAGCGTACGTTTGAGGCCATGAGTTAGTGTTTGTGCACTGGTTAAGATTAGGGCATTGGTTAGGGTAGGGCATCGGAAGTGGGTCAGGTTTAGGGATGGGGTTAGGGTTAGGGTTAAGGAATGGGGAGGGATTAGGGTACAATTTAGGGTACGACAACGCTTAAGGTTTAGCGTACGTGTGAGGGCACGAGTTAGTGTTGGTGTCCTGGTTAAGATTAGGGCACGGGTGAGGGTAAGGCTTCGGTTGAAGGTCAGTGTTAGGATTCGGGTTAGGGCTAGGGTTAAGGAATGCAGAGGGATTAGGGTACAGCTTAGGGTACGACAGTGCTTAAGGGTTAGCGTTCGTGTAAGGGCAAGGGTTAGTGTTAGTGTCCTGGTTAAGATTAGGGCACGGGTGAGGGTAAGGCTTCAGGTGATGGTCAGGGTTAGGATTCGGGTTAGGGTTAGGGTTAGGGAATGGGGAGGGATTAGGGTACAGTTTAGGGTACGACAACAATTAAGGTTTAGCGTACGTGTGAGGGCACAAGTTAGGGTTGGTGTCCTGTTTAAGATTAAGGCACGGGTGAGGGTAAGGTTTCGGATGAGGGTCAGGGATAGAATTCGGGTTAGGGTTAGGGTTAGGGAATGGGGAGATATTAGGGCACAGTTTAGGGTACCACAACGCTTAAGGTTTAGCGTACGTGTGAGGTCACTAGTTAGTGTTAGTGTACTGCTTACGATTAGGGCACGGGTGAGGGTAAGGCCTCGGAAGAGGGTCACGTTTAGGGTTAGGGTTAGGGTTAGGGTTAGGGAATGGGGATTGATTAGGGTACAGGTTAGGGTACGGCAATGGCTTAGGGTTGGCGTACGTTAGAGGGCATGGGTTAGTGTTGATGTACTGGTTAAAATTAGGACACGGGTGAGGGTAAAGTTTCGGGTGAGTGTCATGGTTAGGTTTCAGTTTAGGGTTAGGGTTAGGGAATGGAGAGGGATTAGGGTACAGGTTAGGGTACCGCGGCGGTTTAGTGTTAGCGTACGTGTGAGGGCACGAGTTAGTCTTGGTGTCCTGGTTAAGATTAGGGCACAGGTGAGGGTAAGGCTTCGGGTGAGGGTCAGGGTTAGGATTCGGGTTAGGGTTAGGGTTAGGGAATGGAGAGGGATTAGGGTACAGGTTAGGGTACGACAATGCTTAAGGGTTAGCGTAAGTGTGAGGGCACGAGTTAGTGTTGGTGTACTGGTTAAAACAACGGCACCGATGAGGGTAAGGCCTCGGAAAAGGGTCACGTTCAGGGTTTCGCTTAGGGTTAGGGTTAGGGAATGGGGAGGGATTAGGGTACAGGATAGGGTACGACAGTGCTTAAGTTTTAGCGTACATTTGAGGCCATGAGTTATTGTTTGTGTACTGGTTAAGAGTAGGGCATTGGTTAGGGTAGGGCATCGGAAGTGGGTCAGGTTTAGGGATGCGGTTAGGGTTAGGGTTAATGAATGGGGAGGGATTAGGGTACAATTTAGGGTACGACAACGCTTAAGGTTTAGCGTACGTGTGATGGCACGAGTTAGTGTTGGTGTCCTGGTTAAGATTAGGGCACGGGTGAGGGTAAGGCTTCGGGTGAGGGTCAGGGTTAGGATTCGGGTTAGGGCTAGGGTTAAGGAATGCAGAGGGATTAGGGTACAGCGTAGGGTACGACAGTGCTTAAGGCTTAGCGTTCGTGTAAGGGCAAGGGTTAGTGTTAGTGTCCTGGTTAAGATTAGGGCACGGGTGAGGGTAAGGCTTCAGGTGAGGGTCAGGGTTAGGATTCGGGTTAGGGTTAGGGTTAGGGAATGGGGAGGGATTAGGGTACAGTTTAGGGTACGACAACGATTAAGGGTTAGCGTACGTGTGAGGGCACAAGTTAGTGTTGGTGTCCTGGTTAAGATAAGGGCACGGGTGAGGGTAAGGTTTCGGGTGAGGGTCAGGGATAGAATTCGGGTTAGGGTTAGGGTTAGGGAATGGGGAGATATTAGGGCACAGTTTAGGGTACCACAACGCTTAAGGTTTAGCGTACGTGTGAGGTAACTAGTTAGTGTTAGTGTACTGCTTACGATTAGGGCACGGGTGAGGGTAAGGTCTCGGAAGAGGGTCACGTTAAGGGTTAGGGTTAGGGTTAGGGTTAGGGAATGGGGATTGATTAGGGTACAGGTTAGGGTACGGCAATGGCTTAGGGTTGGCGTACGTTAGAGGGCATGGGTTAGTGTTGATGTACTGGTTAAAATTAGGACACGGGTGAGGGTAAAGTTTCGGGTGAGTGTCATGGTTAGGTTTCAGGTTAGGGTTAGGGTTAGGGAATGGAGAGGGATTAGGGTACAGGTTAGGGTACCGCTGCGGTTAGGGTTAGGGTACGTGTGAGGGCACGAGTTAGTCTTGGTGTCCTGGTTAAGATTAGGGCACGGGTGAGGGTAAGGCTTCGGGTGAGGGTCATGGTTAGGATTCGGGTTAGGGTTAGGGTTAGGGAATGGAGAGGGATTAGGGAACAGGTTAGGGTACGACAATGCTTAAGCGTTAGCGTAAGTGTGAGGGCACGAGTTAGTGTTGGTGTACTGGTTAAGACAACGGCACTGATGAGGGTAAGGCCTCGGAAAAGGGTCACGTTCAGGGTTTCGCTTAGGGTTAGTGTTAGGGAATGGGGATGGATTAGGGACCAGGATAGGGCACGACAATGCTTAAGGGTTAGCGTACGTTTGAGGGCATGAGTTAGTGTTTGTGTACTGGTTAAGATTAGGGCATTGGTTAGGGTAGGGCATCGGAAGTGGGTCAGGTTTAGGGATGGGGTTAGGGTTAGGGTTAAGGAATGGGGAGGGATTAGGGTACAATTTAGGGTACGACAACGCTTAAGGTTTAGCGTACGTGTGAGGGCACAAGTTAGTGTTGGTGTCCTGGTTAAGAATAGGGCACGGGTGAGGGTAAGGCCTCGGGTGAGGGTCAGGGTTAGGATTCGGGTTAGGGTTAGGGTTAAGGAATGCAGAGGGATTAGGGTACAGCTTAGGGTACGAAAGTGCTTAAGTGTTAGCTTTCGTGTGAGGGCAAGTGTTAGTGTTAGTGTCCTGGTTAAGATTAGGGCACGGGTGAGGTTAAGGCTTCAGGTGAGGGTCAGGGTTAGGATTCGGGTTAGGGTTAGGTTTAGGGAATGGGGAGGGATTAGGGTACAGTTTAGGGTACCACAACGATTAAGGTTTAGTGTACGTGTGAGGGCACAAGTTAGTGTTGGTGTCCTGGTTAAGATTAGGGCACGGGTGAGGGTAAGGCTTCGGGTGAGGGTCAGGGTTAGGATTCGGGTTAGGGTTAGGGTTAGGGAATGGAGCGGGATTAGTGTACAGGTTAGGGTACGACAATGCTTAAGGGTTAGCGTAAGTGTGAGGGCACGAATTAGTGTTGGTGTACTGGTTAAGACAACGGCACCGATGAGGGTAAGGCCTCGGAAAAGGGTCACGTTCAGGGTTTCGCTTAGGGTTAGGGTTAGGGAATGGGGAGGGATTAGGGTACAGGATAGGGTACGACAATGCTTAAGGGTTAGCGTACGTTTGAGGGCATGAGTTAGTGTTTGTGTACTGGTTTAGATAAGGGAATTGGTTAGGGTAGGGCATCGGAAGTGGGTCAGGTTTAGGGATGGGGTTAGGGTTAGGGTTAAGGAATGGGGAGGGATTAGGGTACAATTTAGGGTACGACAACGCTTAAGGTTTAGCGTACGTGTGAGGGCACGAGTTAGTGTTGGTGTCCTGGTTAAGATTAGGGCACGGGTGAGGGTAAGGCTTCGGGTGAGGGTCAGGGTTAGGATTCGGGTTAGGGTTAGGGTTAAGGAATGCAGAGGGATTAGGGTACAGCTTAGGGTACGACAGTGCTTAAGGGTTAGCGTTCCTGTGAGGGCAAGGGTTAGTGTTAGTGTCCTGGTTAAGATTAGGGCACGGGTGAGGGTAAGGCTTCAGGTGAGGGTCAGGGTTAGGATTCGGGTGAGGGTTAGGGTTAGGGAATGGGGAGGGATTAGGGTACAGTTTAGGGTACGACAACGATTAAGGGTTAGCGTACATGTGAGGGAACAAGTTAGTGTTGGTGTCCTGGTTAAGATTAGGGCTCGGGATAGGGTAAGGTTTCGGTTTAGGGTCAGGGATAGAATTCGGGTTAGGGTTAGGGTTAGGGAATGGGGAGATATTAGGGCACAGTTTAGGGTATCACAACGCTTGAGGTTTAGCGTACGTGTGAGGTCACTAGTTAGTGTTAGTGTACTGCTTACGATTAGGGCACGGGTGAGGGTAAGGCCTCGGAAGAGGGTCACGTTAAGGGTTAGGTTTATGGTTAGGGTTAGGGAATGGGGATTGATTAGGGTACAGGTTAGGGTACGGCAATGGCTTAGGTTTGGCGTACGTTAGAGGGCATGGGTTAGTGTTGATGTACTGGTTAAAATTAGGACACGGGTGAGGGTAAAGTTTCGGGTGAGTGTTATGGTTAGGTTTCAGGTTAGGGTTAGGGTTAGGGAATGGAGAGGGATTAGGGTACAGGTTAGGGTACCGCTGTTGTTTAGTGTTAGCGTACGTGTGAGGGCACGAGTTAGTCTTGGTGTCCTGGTTAAGATTAGGGCACGGGTGAGGGTAAGGCTTCGGGTGAGGGTCAGGGTTAGGATTCGGGTTAGGGTTAGGGTTAGGGAATGGAGAGGGATTAGGGTACAGGTTAGGGTACGACAATGCTTAAGGGTTAGCGTAAGTGTGAGGGCACGAGTTAGTGTTGGTGTACTGGTTAAGACAACGGCACCGATGAGGGTAAGGCCTCGGAAAAGGGTCACGTTCAGGGTTTCGCTTAGGGTTAGGGTTAGGGAATGGGGAGGGATTAGGGTACAGGATAGGGTGCGACAATGCTTAAGGGTTAGCGTACGTTTGAGGCCATGAGTTAGTGTTTGTGTACTGGTTAAGATAAGGGCATTGGTTAGGGTAGGGCATCGGAAGTGGGTCAGGTTTAGGGATGGGGTTAGGGTTAGGGTTAAGGAATGGGGAGGGATTAGGGTACAATTTAGGGTACGACAACGCTTAAGGTTTAGCGTACGTGTGAGGGCACGAGTTAGTGTTGGTGTCCTGGTTAAGATTAGGGCACGGGTGAGGGTAAGGCTTCGGGTGAGGGTCAGGGTTAGGATTCGGGTTAGGGTTAGGGTTAAGGAATGCAGAGGGATTAGGGTACAGCTTAGGGTACGACAGTGCTTAAGGGTTAGCGTTTGTGTGAGGGCAAGGGTTAGTGTTAGTGTCCTGGTTAAGATTAGGGCACGGGTGAGGGTAAGGCTTCAGGTGAGGGTCAAGGTTAGGATTCGGGTTAGGGTCAGGGTTAGGGAATGGGGAGGGATTAGGGTACAGTTTAGGGTACGACAACGATTAAGGTTTAGCGTACGTGTGAGGGCACAAGTTAGTGTTGGTGTCCTGGTTAAGATTAGGGCACGGGTGAGGGTAAGGTTTCGGGTGAGGGTCAGGGATAGAATTCGGGTTAGGGTTAGGGTTAGGGAATGGGGAGATATTAGGGCACAGTTTAGGGTACCACAACGCTTAAGGTTTAGCGTACGTGTGAGGTCACTAGTTAGTGTTAGTGTACTGCTTACGATTAGGGCACGGGTGAGGGTAAGGCCTCGGAAGAGGGTCACGTTAAGGGTTAGGTTTAGGGTTACGGTTAGGGAATGGGGATTGATTAGGGTACAGGTTAGGGTACGGCAATGGCTTAAGGTTGGCGTACGTTAGAGGGCATGGGTTAGTGTTGATATACTGGTTAAAATTAGGACACGGGTGAGGGTAAACTTTAGGGTGAGTGTCATGGTTAGGTTTCAGGTTAGGGTTAGGGTTAGGGAATGGAGAGGGATTAGGGTACAGGTTAGGGTACCGCTGCGGTTTATTGTTAGCGTACGTTTGAGGGCACGAGTTAGTCTTGGTGTCCTGGTTAAGATTAGGGCACGGGTGAGGGTAAGGCTTCGGGTGAGGGTCAGGGTTAGGATTCGGGTTAGGGTTAGGGTTAGGGAATGGAGAGGGATTAGGGTACAGGTTAGGGTATGACAATGCTTAAGGGTTAGCGTAAGTGTGAGGGCACGAGTTAGTGTTGGTGTACTGGTTAAGACAACGGCACCGATGAGGGTAAGGCCTCGGAAAAGGGTCACGTTCAGGGTTTCGCTTAGGGTTAGGGTTAGGGAATGGGGTGGGATTAGGGTACAGGATAGTGTACGACAATGCTTAAGGGTTAGCGTACGTTTGGGGCATGAGTTAGTGTTTGTGTACTGGTTAAGATTAGGGCATTTGTTAGGGTAGGGCATCGGAAGTGGGTCAGGTTTAGGGATGGGGTTAGGGTTAGGGTTAAGGAATGGGGAGGGATTAGGGTACAATTTAGGGTACGACAACGCTTAAGGTTTAGCGTACGTGTGAGGGCACGCGTTAGTGTTGGTGTCCTGGTTAAGATTAGGGCACGGGTGAGGGTAAGGCTTCGGGTGAGGGTCAGGGTTAGGATTCGGTTTAGGGTTAGGGTTAAGGAATGCAGAGAGATTAGGGTACAGCTTAGGGTACGACAGTGCTTAAAGGTTAGCGTTCGTGTGAGGGCAATTGTTAGTGTTAGTGTCCTGGTTAAGATTAGGGCACGGGTGAGGGTAAGGCTTCAGGTGAGGGTCAGGGTTAGGATTCGGGTTAGGGTTAGGGTTAGGGAATGGGGAGGGATTAGGGTACAGTTTAGGGTACGACAACGATTAAGGGTTAGCGTACGTGTGAGGGAACAAGTTAGTGTTGATGTCCTGGTTAAGATTAGGGCACGGGGGAGGGTAAGGTTTCGGGTGAGGGTCAGGGATAGAATTCGGGTTAGGTTTTGGGAGGGAATGGCGAGATATTAGGGCACAGTTTAGGGTACAACAACGCTTAAGGTTTAGCGTACGTGTGAGGTCACTAGTTAGTGTTAGTGTACTGCTTACGATTAGGGCACGGGTGAGGGTAAGGCCTCGGAAGAGGGTCACGTTAAGGGTTAGGGTTAGGGTTAGGGTTAGGGAATGGGGATTGATTAGGGTACAGGTTAGGGTACGGCAATGGCTTAGGGTTGGCGTACGTTAGAGGGCATGGGTTAGTGTTGATGTACTGGTTAAAATTAGGACACGGGTGAGGGTAAAGGTTCGGGTGAGTGTCATGGTTAGGTTTCAGGTTAGGGTTAGGGTTAGGGAATGGAGAAGGATTAGGGTACATGTTAGGGTACCGCTGCGGTTTAGTGTTAGCGTACGTGTGAGGGCACGAGTTAGTCTTGGTGTCCTGGTTAAGATTAGGGCACGTGTGAGGGTAAGGCTTCGGGTGAGGGTCAGGGTTAGGATTCGGGTTAGGGTTAGGGTTAGGGAATGGAGAGGGATTAGGGTACAGGTTAGGGTATGACAATGCTTAAGGGTTAGCGTAAGTATGAGGGCACGAGTTAGTGTTGGTGTACTGGTTAAGACAACGACACCGATGAGGGTAAGGCCTCGGAAAAGGGTCACGTTTAGGGTTTTGCTTAGGGGTAGGGTTAGGGAATGGGGAGGGATTAGGGTACAGGATAGGTTACGACAATGCTTAAGGGTTAGCGTACGTTTGGGGCATGAGTTAGTGTTTGTGTACTGGTTAAGATTAGGGCATTGGTTAGGGTAGGGCATCGGAAGTGGGTCAGGTTTAGGGATGGGGTTAGGGTTAGGGTTAAGGAATGGGGAGGGATTAGGGTACAATTTAGGGTACGACAACGCTTAAAGTTTAGCGTACGTGTGAGGGCACGAGTTAGTGTTTGTGTCCTGGTTAAGATTAGGGCACGGGTGAGGGTAAGGCTTCTGGTGAGGGTCAGGGTTAGGATTCGGGTTAGGGTTAGGGTTAAGGAATGCAGAGGGATTAGGGTACAGCTTAGGGTACGACAGTGCTTAACGGTTAGCGTTCGTGTGAGGGCAAGGGTTACTGTTAGTGTCCTGGTTAAGATTAGGGCACGGGTGAGCGTAAGGCTTCAGGTGAGGGTCAGGTTTAGGATTCGGGTTAGGGTTAGGGTTAGGGAATGGGGAGGGATTAGGGTACAGTTTAGGGTACGACAACGATTAAGGGTCAGCGTACGTGTGAGGGCACAAGTTAGTGTTGGTGTCCTGGTTAAGATAAGGGCACGGGTGAGGGTAAGGTTTCGGGTGAGGGTCAGGGATAGAATTCGGGTTAGGGTTAGGGTTAGGGAATGGGGAGATATTAGGGCACAGTTTAGGGTACGAAAACGCTTAAGGTTTAGCGTACGTGTGAGGTCACTAGTTAGTGTTAGTGTACTGCTTACGATTAGGGCACGGGTGAGGGTAAGGCTTCGGAAGAGGGTCACGTTAAGGGTTAGGGTTAGGGTTAGGGTTAGGGAATGGGGATTGATTAGGGTACAGGTTAGGGTACGGCAATGGCTTAGGGTTGGCGTACATTAGAGGGCATGGGTTAGTGTTGATGTACTGGTTAAAATTAGGACACGGGTGAGGGTAAAGTTTCGGGTGAGAGTCATGGTTAGGTTTCAGGTTAGGGTTAGGGTTAGGGAGTGGAGAGGGATTCGGGTACAGGTTAGGGTACCGCTGCGGTTTAGTGTTAGCGTACGTGTGAGGGCACGAGTTAGTCTTGGTGTCCTGGTTAAGATTAGGGCACGGGTGAGGGTAAGGCTTCGGGTGAGGGTCAGGGTTAGGATTCGGGTTAGGGTTAGGGTTGGGGAATGGAGTGGGATTAGGGTAGAGGTTAGGGTACGACAATGCTTAAGGGTTAGCGTAAGTGTGAGGGCACGAGTTAGTGTTGGTGTACTGGTTAAGACAACGGCACCGATGAGGGTAAGGCCTAGGAAAAGTGTCACGTTCAGGGTTTCGCTTAGGGTTAGGGTTAGGGAATGGGGAGGGATTAGGGTACAGGATAGGGTACGACAATGCTTAAGGGTTAGCGTACGTTTGAGGGCATGAGTTAGTGTTTGTGTACTGGTTAATATTAGGGCATTGGTTAGGGTAGGGCATCGGAAGTGGGTCAGGTTTAGGGATGGGGTTAGGGTTAGGGATAAGGAATGGGGAGGGATTAGGGTACAATTTAGGGTACGACAACGCTTAAGGTTTAGCGTACGTGTGAGGGCACGAGTTAGTGTTGGTGTTCTGGTTAAGATTAGGGCACGGGTGAGGGTAAGGCTTCGGGTGAGGGTCAGGGTTAGGATTCGGGTAAGGCTTAGGGTTAAGGAATGCAGAGGGATTAGGTTACAGCTTAGGGTACGACAGTGCTTAAGGGTTAGCGTTCGTTTGAGGGCAAGGGTTAGTGTTAGTGTCCTAGTTAAGATTAGGGCACGGGTGAGGATAAGGCTTCAGGTGAGGGTCAGGGTTAGGATTCGGGTTAGGGTTAGGGTTAGTGAATGTGGAGGGAATAGGGTACAGTTTAGGGTACGACAACGATTAAGGGTTAGCGTACGTGTGAGGGCACAAGTTAGTGTTGGTGTCCTGGTTAAGATAAGGGCACGGGTGAGGGTAAGGCCTCGGAAGAGGGTCACGTTAAGGGTTAGGGTTAGGGTTAGGGTTAGGGAATGGGGATTGATTAGGGTACAGGTTAGGGTACGGCAATGGCTTAGGGTTGGCATACGTTAGATGGCATGGGTTAGTGTTGATGTACTGTTTAAAATTAGGACACGGGTGAGGGTAAAGTTTCGGGTGAGTGTCATGGTTAGGTTTCAGGTTAGGGTTAGGGTTAGGGAATGGAGAGGGATTCGGGTACCGGTTAGGGTACCGCTGCGGTTTAGTGTTAGCGTACGTGTGAGGGCCCGAGTTAGTCTTGGTGTACTGGTTAAGATTAGGGCACGGGTGAGGGTAAGGCCTCGGCAGAGGGTCACGTTAAGGGTTAGGGTTAGGGTTAGGGTTAGGGAATGGGGATTGATTAGGGTACAGTTTAGGGTACCACAACGATTAAGGCTTAGCGTACGTGTGAGGGCTCAACTTAGTGTTGGTGTCCTGGTTAAGATTAGGGCACGGGTGAGGGTAAGGCTTCGGGTGAGGGTCAGAGTTAGGATTCGGGTTAGGGTTAGGGTTAGGGAATGGAGAGGGATTAGTGTACAGGTTAGGGTACGACAATGCTTAAGGGTTAGCGTAAGTGTGAGGGCACGAGTTAGTGCTGGTGTACTGGTTAAGACAACGGCACCGATGAGGGTAACGCCTCGGAAAAGGGTCACCTTCAGGGTTTCGCTTAGGGTTAGGGTTAGGGAATGGGGAGGGATTAGGGTACAGGATAGGGTACGACAATGCTTAAGGGTTAGCGTACGTTTGAAGACATGAGTTAGTGTTTGTGTACTGGTTAAGATAAGGGCATTGGTTAGGGTAGGGCATCGGAAGTGGGTCAGGTTTAGGGATGGGGTTAGGGTTAGGGTTAAGGAATGGGGAGGGATTAGGGTACAATTTAGGGTACGACAACGCTTAAGGTTTAGCGTACGTGTGAGGGCACGAGTTAGTGTTGGTGTCCTGGTTAAGATTAGGGCACGCGTGAGGGTAAGGCTTCGGGTGAGGGTCAGGGTTAGGATTCGGGTTAGGGTTAGGGTTAACGAATGCAGAGGGATTAGGGTACAGCTTAGGGTACGACAGTGCTTAAGGGTTAGCGTTCCTGTGAGGGCAAGGGTTAGTGTTAGTGTCCTGGTTAAGATTAGGGCACGGGTGAGGGTAAGGCTTCAGGTGAGTGTCAGGGTTAGGATTCGGGTTAGGGTTAGGGTTAGGGAATGGGGAGGGATTAGGGTACAGTTTAGGGTACCACAACGATTAAGGCTTAGCGTACGTGTGAGGGCACAAGTTAGTGTTGGTGTCCTGGTTAAGATTAGTGCACGGGTGAGGGTAAGGCTTCGGGTGAGGGTCAGGGTTAGGATTCGGGTTAGGGTTAGGGTTAGGGAATGGAGAGGGATTAGTGTACAGGTTAGGGTACGACAATGCTTAAGGGTTAGCGTAAGTGTGAGGGCACGAATTAGTGTTGGTGTACTGGTTAAGACAACGGCAACGATGAGGGTAAGGCCTCGGAAAAGGGTCACGTTCAGGGTTTCGCTTAGGGTTAGGGTTAGGGAATGGGGAGGGATTAGGGTACAGGATAGGGTACGACAATGCTTAAGGGTTAGCGTACGTTTGAGGGCATGAGTTAGTGTTTGTGTACTGGTTAAGATAAGGGCATTGGTTAGGGTAGGGCATCGGAAGTGGGTCAGGTTCAGGGATGGGGTTAGGGTTAGGGTTAAGGAATGGGGAGGGATTAGGGTACAATTTAGGGTACGACAACGCTTAAGGTTTAGCGTACGTGTGAGGGCACGAGTTAGTGTTGGTGTCCTGGTTAAGATTAGGGCACGGGTGAGGGTAAGGCTTCGGGTGAGGGTCAGGGTTAGGATTCGGGTTAGGGTTAGGGTTAAGGAATGCAGAGGGATTAGGGTACAGCTTAGGGTACGACAGTGCTTAAGGGTTAGCGTTCCTGTGAGGGCAAGAGTTAGTGTTAGTGTCCTGGTTAAGATTAGGGCACGGGTGAGGGTAAGGCTTCAGGTGAGGGTCAGGGTTAGGATTCGGGTGAGGGTTAGGGTTAGGGAATGGGGAGGGATTAGGGTACAGTTTAGGGTACGACAACGATTAAGGGTTAGCGTACATGTGAGGGAACAAGTTAGTGTTGGTGTCCTGGTTAAGATTAGGGCACGGGTTAGGGTAAGGTTTCGGTTTAGGGTCAGGGATAGAATTCGGGTTAGGGTTAGGGTTAGGGAATGGGGAGATATTAGGGCACAGTTTAGGGTATCACAACGCTTAAGGTTTAGCGTACGTGTGAGGTCACTAGTTAGTGTTAGTGTACTGCTTACGATTAGGGCACGGGTGAGGGTAAGGCCTCGGAAGAGGGTCACGTTAAGGGTTAGGGTTATGGTTAGGGTTAGGGAATGGGTATTGATTAGGGTACAGGTTAGGGTACGGCAATGGCGTAGGTTTGGCGTACGTTAGAGGGCATGGGTTAGTGTTGATGTACTGGTTAAAATTAGGACACGGGTGAGGGTAAAGTTTCGGGTGAGTGTCATGGTTAGGTTTCAGGTTAGGGTTAGGGTTAGGGAATGGAGAGGGATTAGGGTACAGGTTAGGGTACCGCTGCTGTTTAGTGTTAGCGTACGTGTGAGGGCACGAGTTAGTCTTGGTGTCCTGGTTAAGATTAGGGCACGGGTGAGGGTAAGGCTTCGGGTGAGGGTCAGGGTTAGGATTCGGGTTAGGGTTAGGGTTAGGGAATGGAGAGGGATTAGGGTACAGGTTAGGGTACGACAATGCTTAAGGGTTAGCGTAAGTGTGAGGGCACGAGTTAGTGTTGGTGTACTGGTTAAGACAACGGCACCGATGAGGGTAAGGCCTCGGAAAAGGGTCACGTTCAGGGTTTCGCTTAGGGTTAGGGTTAGGGAATGGGGAGGGATTAGGGTACAGGATAGGGTGCGACAATGCTTAAGGGTTAGCGTACGTTTGAGGCCATGAGTTAGTGTTTGTGTACTGGTTAAGATTAGGGCATTGGTTAGGGTAGGGCATCGGAAGTGGGTCAGGTTTAGGGATGGGGTTAGGGTTAGGGTTAAGGAATGGGGAGGGATTAGGGTACAATTTAGGGTACGACAACGCTTAAGGTTTAGCGTACGTGTGAGGGCACGAGTTAGTGTTGGTGTCCTGGTTAAGATTAGGGCACGGGTGAGGGTAAGGCTTCGGGTGAGGGTCAGGGTTAGGATTCGGGTTAGGGCTAGGGTTAAGGAATGCAGAGGGATTAGGGTACAGCTTAGGGTACGACAGTGCTTAAGGGTTAGCGTTCGTGTAAGGGCAAGGGTTAGTGTTAGTGTCCTGGTTAAGATTAGGGCACGGGTGAGGGTAAGGCTTCAGGTGAGGGTCAGGGTTAGGATTCGGGTTAGGGTTAGGGTTAGGGAATGGGGAGGGATTAGGGTACAGTTTAGGGTACCACAACGATTAAGGCTTAGCGTACGTGTGAGGGCACAAGTTAGTGTTGGTGTCCTGGTTAAGATTAGTGCACGGGTGAGGGTAAGGCTTCGGGTGAGGGTCAGGGTTAGGATTCGGGTTAGGGTTAGGGTTAGGGAATGGAGAGGGATTAGTGTACAGGTTAGGGTACGACAATGCTTAAGGGTTAGCGTAAGTGTGAGGGCACGAATTAGTGTTGGTGTACTGGTTAAGACAACGGCAACGATGAGGGTAAGGCCTCGGAAAAGGGTCACGTTCAGGGTTTCGCTTAGGGTTAGGGTTAGGGAATGGGGAGGGATTAGGGTACAGGATAGGGTACGACAATGCTTAAGGGTTAGCGTACGTTTGAGGGCATGAGTTAGTGTTTGTGTACTGGTTAAGATAAGGGCATTGGTTAGGGTAGGGCATCGGAAGTGGGTCAGGTTCAGGGATGGGGTTAGGGTTAGGGTTAAGGAATGGGGAGGGATTAGGGTACATTTTAGGGTACGACAACGCTTAAGGTTTAGCGTACGTGTGAGGGCACGAGTTAGTGTTGGTGTCCTGTTTAAGATTAGGGCACGGGTGAGGGTAAGACTTCGGGTGAGGGTCAGGGTTAGGATTCGGGTTAGGGTTAGGGTTAAGGAATGCAGAGGGATTAGGGTACAGCTTAGGGTACGACAGTGCTTAAGGGTTAGCGTTCTTGTGAGGGCAAGGGTTAGTGTTAGTGTCCTGGTTAAGATTAGGGCACGGGTGAGGGTAAGGCTTCAGGTGAGGGTCAGGGTTAGGATTCGGGTGAGGGTTAGGGTTAGGGAATGGGGAGGGATTAGGGTACAGTTTAGGGTACGACAACGATTAAGGGTTAGCATACATGTGAGGGAACAAGTTAGTGTTGGTGTCCTGGTTAAGATTAGGGCACGGGTTAGGGTAAGGTTTCGGTTTAGGGTCAGGGATAGAATTCGGGTTAGGGTTAGGGTTAGGGAATGGGGAGATATTAGGGCACAGTTTAGGGTATCACAACGCTTAAGGTTTAGCGTACGTGTGAGGTCACTAGTTAGTGTTAGTGTACTGCTTACGATTAGGGCACGGGTGAGGGTAAGGCCTCGGAAGAGGGTCACGTTAAGGGTTAGGGTTATGGTTAGGGTTAGGGAATGGGGATTGATTAGGGTACAGGTTAGGGTACGGCAATGGCTTAGGTTTGGCGTACGTTAGAGGGCATGGGTTAGTGTTGATGTACTGGTTAAAATTAGGACACGGGTGAGGGTAAAGTTTCGGGTGAGTGTCATGGTTAGGTTTCAGGTTAGGGTTAGGCTTAGGGAATGGAGAGGGATTAGGGTACAGGTTAGGGTACCGCGGCTGTTTAGTGTTAGCGTACGTGTGAGGGCACGAGTTAGTCTTGGTGTCCTGGTTAAGATTAGGGCACGGGTGAGGGTAAGGCTTCGGGTGAGGGTCAGGGTTAGGATTCGGGTTAGGGTTAGGGTTAGGGAATGGAGAGGGATTAGGGTACAGGTTAGGGTACGACAATGCTTAAGGGTTAGCGTAAGTGTGAGGGCACGAGTTAGTGTTGGTGTACTGGTTAAGACAACGGCACCGATGAGGGTAAGGCCTCGGAAAAGGGTCACGTTCAGGGTTTCGCTTAGGGTTAGGGTTAGGGAATGGGGAGGGATTAGGGTACAGGATAGGGTGCGACAATGCTTAAGGGTTAGCGTACGTTTGAGGCCATGAGTTAGTGTTTGTGTACTGGTTAAGATTAGGGCATTGGTTAGGGTAGGGCATCGGAAGTGGGTCAGGTTTAGGGATGGGGTTAGGGTTAGGGTTAAGGAATGGGGAGGGATTAGGGTACAATTTAGGGTACGACAACGCTTAAGGTTTAGCGTACGTGTGAGGGCACGAGTTAGTGTTGGTGTCCTGGTTAAGATTAGGGCACGGGTGAGGGTAAGGCTTCTGGTGAGGGTCAGGGTTAGGATTCGGATTAGGGCTAGGGTTAAGGAATGCAGAGGGATTAGGGTACAGCTTAGGGTACGACAGTGCTTAAGGGTTAGCGTTCGTGTAAGGGCAAGGGTTAGTGTTAGTGTCCTGGTTAAGATTAGGGCACGGGTGAGGGTAAGGCTTCAGGTGAGGGTCAGGGTTAGGATTCGGGTTAGGGTTAGGGTTAGGGAATGGGGAGGGATTAGGGTACAGTTTAGGGTACGACAACGATTAAGGGTTAGCGTACGTGTGAGGGCACAAGTTAGGGTTGGTGTCCTGTTTAAGATTAAGGCACGGGTGAGGGTAAGGTTTCGGATGAGGGTCAGGGATAGAATTCGGGTTAGGGTTAGGGTTAGGGAATGGGGAGATATTAGGGCACAGTTTAGGGTACCACAACGCTTAAGGTTTAGCTTACGTGTGAGGTCACTAGTTAGTGTTAGTGTACTGCTTACGATTAGGGCACGGGTTAGGGTAAGGCCTCAGAAGAGGGTCACGTTAAGGGTTAGGGTTAGGGTTAGGGAATGGGGATTGATTAGGGTACAGGTTAGGGTACGGCAATGGCTTAGGGTTGGCATACGTTAGATGGCATGGGTTAGTGTTGATGTACTGTTTAAAATTAGGACACGGGTGAGGGTAAAGTTTCGGGTGAGTGTCATGGTTAGGTTTCAGGTTAGGGTTAGGGTTAGGGAATGGAGAGGGATTCGGGTACCGGTTAGGGTACCGCTGCGGTTTAGTGTTAGCGTACGTGTGAGGGCCCGAGTTAGTCTTGGTGTACTGGTTAAGATTAGGGCACGGGTGAGGGTAAGGCCTCGGCAGAGGGTCACGTTAAGGGTTAGGGTTAGGGTTAGGGTTAGGGAATGGGGATTGATTAGGGTACAGTTTAGGGTACCACAACGATTAAGGCTTAGCGTACGTGTGAGGGCTCAACTTAGTGTTGGTGTCCTGGTTAAGATTAGGGCACGGGTGAGGGTAAGGCTTCGGGTGAGGGTCAGAGTTAGGATTCGGGTTAGGGTTAGGGTTAGGGAATGGAGAGGGATTAGTGTACAGGTTAGGGTACGACAATGCTTAAGGGTTAGCGTAAGTGTGAGGGCACGAGTTAGTGCTGGTGTACTGGTTAAGACAACGGCACCGATGAGGGTAACGCCTCGGAAAAGGGTCACCTTCAGGGTTTCGCTTAGGGTTAGGGTTAGGGAATGGGGAGGGATTAGGGTACAGGATAGGGTACGACAATGCTTAAGGGTTAGCGTACGTTTGAAGACATGAGTTAGTGTTTGTGTACTGGTTAAGATAAGGGCATTGGTTAGGGTAGGGCATCGGAAGTGGGTCAGGTTTAGGGATGGGGTTAGGGTTAGGGTTAAGGAATGGGGAGGGATTAGGGTACAATTTAGGGTACGACAACGCTTAAGGTTTAGCGTACGTGTGAGGGCACGAGTTAGTGTTGGTGTCCTGGTTAAGATTAGGGCACGCGTGAGGGTAAGGCTTCGGGTGAGGGTCAGGGTTAGGATTCGGGTTAGGGTTAGGGTTAACGAATGCAGAGGGATTAGGGTACAGCTTAGGGTACGACAGTGCTTAAGGGTTAGCGTTCCTGTGAGGGCAAGGGTTAGTGTTAGTGTCCTGGTTAAGATTAGGGCACGGGTGAGGGTAAGGCTTCAGGTGAGTGTCAGGGTTAGGATTCGGGTTAGGGTTAGGGTTAGGGAATGGGGAGGGATTAGGGTACAGTTTAGGGTACCACAACGATTAAGGCTTAGCGTACGTGTGAGGGCACAAGTTAGTGTTGGTGTCCTGGTTAAGATTAGTGCACGGGTGAGGGTAAGGCTTCGGGTGAGGGTCAGGGTTAGGATTCGGGTTAGGGTTAGGGTTAGGGAATGGAGAGGGATTAGTGTACAGGTTAGGGTACGACAATGCTTAAGGGTTAGCGTAAGTGTGAGGGCACGAATTAGTGTTGGTGTACTGGTTAAGACAACGGCAACGATGAGGGTAAGGCCTCGGAAAAGGGTCACGTTCAGGGTTTCGCTTAGGGTTAGGGTTAGGGAATGGGGAGGGATTAGGGTACAGGATAGGGTACGACAATGCTTAAGGGTTAGCGTACGTTTGAGGGCATGAGTTAGTGTTTGTGTACTGGTTAAGATAAGGGCATTGGTTAGGGTAGGGCATCGGAAGTGGGTCAGGTTCAGGGATGGGGTTAGGGTTAGGGTTAAGGAATGGGGAGGGATTAGGGTACAATTTAGGGTACGACAACGCTTAAGGTTTAGCGTACGTGTGAGGGCACGAGTTAGTGTTGGTGTCCTGGTTAAGATTAGGGCACGGGTGAGGGTAAGGCTTCGGGTGAGGGTCAGGGTTAGGATTCGGGTTAGGGTTAGGGTTAAGGAATGCAGAGGGATTAGGGTACAGCTTAGGGTACGACAGTGCTTAAGGGTTAGCGTTCCTGTGAGGGCAAGAGTTAGTGTTAGTGTCCTGGTTAAGATTAGGGCACGGGTGAGGGTAAGGCTTCAGGTGAGGGTCAGGGTTAGGATTCGGGTGAGGGTTAGGGTTAGGGAATGGGGAGGGATTAGGGTACAGTTTAGGGTACGACAACGATTAAGGGTTAGCGTACATGTGAGGGAACAAGTTAGTGTTGGTGTCCTGGTTAAGATTAGGGCACGGGTTAGGGTAAGGTTTCGGTTTAGGGTCAGGGATAGAATTCGGGTTAGGGTTAGGGTTAGGGAATGGGGAGATATTAGGGCACAGTTTAGGGTATCACAACGCTTAAGGTTTAGCGTACGTGTGAGGTCACTAGTTAGTGTTAGTGTACTGCTTACGATTAGGGCACGGGTGAGGGTAAGGCCTCGGAAGAGGGTCACGTTAAGGGTTAGGGTTATGGTTAGGGTTAGGGAATGGGTATTGATTAGGGTACAGGTTAGGGTACGGCAATGGCGTAGGTTTGGCGTACGTTAGAGGGCATGGGTTAGTGTTGATGTACTGGTTAAAATTAGGACACGGGTGAGGGTAAAGTTTCGGGTGAGTGTCATGGTTAGGTTTCAGGTTAGGGTTAGGGTTAGGGAATGGAGAGGGATTAGGGTACAGGTTAGGGTACCGCTGCTGTTTAGTGTTAGCGTACGTGTGAGGGCACGAGTTAGTCTTGGTGTCCTGGTTAAGATTAGGGCACGGGTGAGGGTAAGGCTTCGGGTGAGGGTCAGGGTTAGGATTCGGGTTAGGGTTAGGGTTAGGGAATGGAGAGGGATTAGGGTACAGGTTAGGGTACGACAATGCTTAAGGGTTAGCGTAAGTGTGAGGGCACGAGTTAGTGTTGGTGTACTGGTTAAGACAACGGCACCGATGAGGGTAAGGCCTCGGAAAAGGGTCACGTTCAGGGTTTCGCTTAGGGTTAGGGTTAGGGAATGGGGAGGGATTAGGGTACAGGATAGGGTGCGACAATGCTTAAGGGTTAGCGTACGTTTGAGGCCATGAGTTAGTGTTTGTGTACTGGTTAAGATTAGGGCATTGGTTAGGGTAGGGCATCGGAAGTGGGTCAGGTTTAGGGATGGGGTTAGGGTTAGGGTTAAGGAATGGGGAGGGATTAGGGTACAATTTAGGGTACGACAACGCTTAAGGTTTAGCGTACGTGTGAGGGCACGAGTTAGTGTTGGTGTCCTGGTTAAGATTAGGGCACGGGTGAGGGTAAGGCTTCGGGTGAGGGTCAGGGTTAGGATTCGGGTTAGGGCTAGGGTTAAGGAATGCAGAGGGATTAGGGTACAGCTTAGGGTACGACAGTGCTTAAGGGTTAGCGTTCGTGTAAGGGCAAGGGTTAGTGTTAGTGTCCTGGTTAAGATTAGGGCACGGGTGAGGGTAAGGCTTCAGGTGAGGGTCAGGGTTAGGATTCGGGTTAGGGTTAGGGTTAGGGAATGGGGAGGGATTAGGGTACAGTTTAGGGTACCACAACGATTAAGGCTTAGCGTACGTGTGAGGGCACAAGTTAGTGTTGGTGTCCTGGTTAAGATTAGTGCACGGGTGAGGGTAAGGCTTCGGGTGAGGGTCAGGGTTAGGATTCGGGTTAGGGTTAGGGTTAGGGAATGGAGAGGGATTAGTGTACAGGTTAGGGTACGACAATGCTTAAGGGTTAGCGTAAGTGTGAGGGCACGAATTAGTGTTGGTGTACTGGTTAAGACAACGGCAACGATGAGGGTAAGGCCTCGGAAAAGGGTCACGTTCAGGGTTTCGCTTAGGGTTAGGGTTAGGGAATGGGGAGGGATTAGGGTACAGGATAGGGTACGACAATGCTTAAGGGTTAGCGTACGTTTGAGGGCATGAGTTAGTGTTTGTGTACTGGTTAAGATAAGGGCATTGGTTAGGGTAGGGCATCGGAAGTGGGTCAGGTTCAGGGATGGGGTTAGGGTTAGGGTTAAGGAATGGGGAGGGATTAGGGTACATTTTAGGGTACGACAACGCTTAAGGTTTAGCGTACGTGTGAGGGCACGAGTTAGTGTTGGTGTCCTGTTTAAGATTAGGGCACGGGTGAGGGTAAGACTTCGGGTGAGGGTCAGGGTTAGGATTCGGGTTAGGGTTAGGGTTAAGGAATGCAGAGGGATTAGGGTACAGCTTAGGGTACGACAGTGCTTAAGGGTTAGCGTTCTTGTGAGGGCAAGGGTTAGTGTTAGTGTCCTGGTTAAGATTAGGGCACGGGTGAGGGTAAGGCTTCAGGTGAGGGTCAGGGTTAGGATTCGGGTGAGGGTTAGGGTTAGGGAATGGGGAGGGATTAGGGTACAGTTTAGGGTACGACAACGATTAAGGGTTAGCATACATGTGAGGGAACAAGTTAGTGTTGGTGTCCTGGTTAAGATTAGGGCACGGGTTAGGGTAAGGTTTCGGTTTAGGGTCAGGGATAGAATTCGGGTTAGGGTTAGGGTTAGGGAATGGGGAGATATTAGGGCACAGTTTAGGGTACCACAACGCTTAAGGTTTAGCGTACGTGTGAGGTCACTAGTTAGTGTTAGTGTACTGCTTACGATTAGGGCACGGGTGAGGGTAAGGCCTCGGAAGAGGGTCACGTTAAGGGTTAGGGTTAGGGTTAGGGTTAGGGAATGGGGATTGATTAGGGTACAGGTTAGGGTACGGCAATGGCTTAGGGTTGGCGTACGTTAGAGGGCATGGGTTAGTGTTGATGTACTGGTTAAAATTAGGACACGGGTGAGGGTAAAGTTTCGGGTGAGTGTCATGGTTAGGTTTCAGGTTAGGGTTAGGCTTAGGGAATGGAGAGGGATTAGGGTACAGGTTAGGGTACCGCGGCTGTTTAGTGTTAGCGTACGTGTGAGGGCACGAGTTAGTCTTGGTGTCCTGGTTAAGATTAGGGCACGGGTGAGGGTAAGGCTTCGGGTGAGGGTCAGGGTTAGGATTCGGGTTAGGGTTAGGGTTAGGGAATGGAGAGGGATTAGGGTACAGGTTAGGGTACGACAATGCTTAAGGGTTAGCGTAAGTGTGAGGGCACGAGTTAGTGTTGGTGTACTGGTTAAGACAACGGCACCGATGAGGGTAAGGCCTCGGAAAAGGGTCACGTTCAGGGTTTCGCTTAGGGTTAGGGTTAGGGAATGGGGAGGGATTAGGGTACAGGATAGGGTGCGACAATGCTTAAGGGTTAGCGTACGTTTGAGGCCATGAGTTAGTGTTTGTGTACTGGTTAAGATTAGGGCATTGGTTAGGGTAGGGCATCGGAAGTGGGTCAGGTTTAGGGATGGGGTTAGGGTTAGGGTTAAGGAATGGGGAGGGATTAGGGTACAATTTAGGGTACGACAACGCTTAAGGTTTAGCGTACGTGTGAGGGCACGAGTTAGTGTTGGTGTCCTGGTTAAGATTAGGGCACGGGTGAGGGTAAGGCTTCTGGTGAGGGTCAGGGTTAGGATTCGGATTAGGGCTAGGGTTAAGGAATGCAGAGGGATTAGGGTACAGCTTAGGGTACGACAGTGCTTAAGGGTTAGCGTTCGTGTAAGGGCAAGGGTTAGTGTTAGTGTCCTGGTTAAGATTAGGGCACGGGTGAGGGTAAGGCTTCAGGTGAGGGTCAGGGTTAGGATTCGGGTTAGGGTTAGGGTTAGGGAATGGGGAGGGATTAGGGTACAGTTTAGGGTACGACAACGATTAAGGGTTAGCGTACGTGTGAGGGCACAAGTTAGGGTTGGTGTCCTGTTTAAGATTAAGGCACGGGTGAGGGTAAGGTTTCGGATGAGGGTCAGGGATAGAATTCGGGTTAGGGTTAGGGTTAGGGAATGGGGAGATATTAGGGCACAGTTTAGGGTACCACAACGCTTAAGGTTTAGCTTACGTGTGAGGTCACTAGTTAGTGTTAGTGTACTGCTTACGATTAGGGCACGGGTTAGGGTAAGGCCTCAGAAGAGGGTCACGTTAAGGGTTAGGGTTAGGGTTAGGGAATGGGGATTGATTAGGGTACAGGTTAGGGTACGGCAATGGCTTAGGGTTGGCGTACGTTAGAGGGCATGGGTTAGTGTTGATGTACTGGTTAAAATTAGGACACGGGTGAGGGTAAAGTTTCGGGTGAGTGTCATGGTTAGGTTTCAGGTTAGGGTTAGGGTTAGGGAATGGAGAGGGATTAGGGTACAGGTTAGGGTACTGCTGCGGTTTAGTGTTAGCGTACGTGTGAGGGCACGAGTTAGTCTTGGTGTCCTGGTTAAGATTAGGGCACGGGTGAGGGTAAGGCTTCGGGTGAGGGTCAGGGTTAGGATTCGGGTTAGGGTTAGGGTTAGGGAATGGAGAGGGATTAGTGTACAGGTTAGGGTACGACAATGCTTAAGGGTTAGCGTAAGTGTGAGGGCACGAATTAGTGTTGGTGTACTGGTTAAGACAACGGCACCGATGAGGGTAAGGCCTCGGAAAAGGGTCACGTTCAGGGTTTCGCTTAGGGTTAGGGTTAGGGAATGGGGAGGGATTAGGGTACAGGATAGGGTACGACAATGCTTAAGGGTTAGCGTACGTTTGAGGGCATGAGTTAGTGTTTGTGTACTGGTTAAGATAAGGGAATTGGTTAGGGTAGGGCATCGGAAGTGGGTCAGGTTTAGGGATGGGGTTAGGGTTAGGGTTAAGGAATGGGGAGGGATTAGGGTACAATTTAGGGTACGACAACGCTTAAGGTTTAGCGTACGTGTGAGGGCACGAGTTAGTGTTGGTGTCCTGGTTAAGATTAGGGAACGGGTGAGGGTAAGGCTTCGGGTGAGGGTCAGGGTTAGGATTCGGGTTAGGGTTAGGGTTAAGGAATGCAGAGGGATTAGGGTACAGCTTAGGGTACGACAGTGCTTAAGGGTTAGCGTTCCTGTGAGGGCAAGGGTTAGTGTTAGTGTCCTGGTTAAGATTAGGGCACGGGTGAGGGTAAGGCTTCAGGTGAGGGTCAGGGTTAGGATTCGGGTTAGGGTTAGGGTTAGGGAATGGGGAGATATTAGGGCACAGTTTAGGGTATCACAACGCTTAAGGTTTAGCGTACGTGTGAGGTCACTAGTTAGTGTTAGTGTACTGCTTACGATTAGGGCACGGGTGAGGGTAAGGCCTCGGAAGAGGGTCACGTTAAGGGTTAGGGTTATGGTTAGGGTTAGGGAATGGGGATTGATTAGGGTACAGGTTAGGGTACGGCAATGGCTTCGGTTTGGCGTACATTTTAGGGCATGGGTTAGTGTTGATGTACTGGTTAAAATTTGGACACGGGTGAGGGTAAAGTTTCGGGTGAGTGTCATGGTTAGGTTTCAGGTTAGGGTTAGGGTTAGGGAATGGAGAGGGATTAGGGTACAGGTTAGGGTACCGCTGCTGTTTAGTGTTAGCGTACGTGTGAGGGCACGAGTTAGTCTTGGTGTCCTGGTTAAGATTAGGGCACGGGTGACGGTAAGGCTTCGGGTGAGGGTCAGGGTTAGGATTCGGGTTAGGGCTAGGGTTAAGGAATGCAGAGGGATTAGGGTACAGCTTAGGGTACGACAGTGCTTAAGGGTTAGCGTTCGTGTAAGGGCAAGGGTTAGTGTTAGTGTCCTGGTTAAGATTAGGGCACGGGTGAGGGTAAGGCTTCAGGTGAGGGTCAGGGTTAGGATTCGGGTTAGGGTTAGGGTTAGGGAATGGGGAGGGATTAGGGTACAGTTTAGGGTACGACAACGATTAAGGGTTAGCGTACGTGTGAGGGCACAAGTTAGGGTTGGTGTCCTGTTTAAGATAAAGGCACGGGTGAGGGTAAGGTTTCGGATGAGGGTCAGGGATAGAATTCGGGTTAGGGTTAGGGTTAGGGAATGGGGAGATATTAGGGCACAGTTTAGGGTACCACAACGCTTAAGGTTTAGCGTACGTGTGAGGTCACTAGTTAGTGTTAGTGTACTGCTTACGATTAGGGCACGGGTTAGGGTAAGGCCTCAGAAGAGGGTCACGTTAAGGGTTAGGGTTAGGGTTAGGGAATGGGGATTGATTAGGGTACAGGTGAGGGTACGGCAATGGCTTAGGGTTGGCGTACGTTAGAGGGCATGGGTTAGTGTTGATGTACTGGTTAAAATTAGGACACGGGTGAGGGTAAAGTTTCGGGTGAGTGTCATGGTTAGGTTTCAGGTTAGGGTTAGGGTTAGGGAATGGAGAGGGATTAGGGTACAGGTTAGGGTACCGCTGCGGTTTAGTGTTAGCGTACGTGTGAGGGCACGAGTTAGTCTTGGTGTCCTGGTTAAGATTAGGGCACGGGTGAGGGTAAGGCTTCTGGTGAGGGTCAGGGTTAGGATTCGGATTAGGGCTAGGGTTAAGGAATGCAGAGGGATTAGGGTACAGCTTAGGGTACGACAGTGCTTAAGGGTTAGCGTTCGTGTAAGGGCAAGGGTTAGTGTTAGTGTCCTGGTTAAGATTAGGGCACGGGTGAGGGTAAGGCTTCAGGTGAGGGTCAGGGTTAGGATTCGGGTTAGGGTTAGGGTTAGGGAATGGGGAGGGATTAGGGTACAGTTTAGGGTACGACAACGATTAAGGGTTAGCGTACGTGTGAGGGCACAAGTTAGGGTTGGTGTCCTGTTTAAGATTAAGGCACGGGTGAGGGTAAGGTTTCGGATGAGGGTCAGGGATAGAATTCGGGTTAGGGTTAGGGTTAGGGAATGGGGAGATATTAGGGCACAGTTTAGGGTACCACAACGCTTAAGGTTTAGCTTACGTGTGAGGTCACTAGTTAGTGTTAGTGTACTGCTTACGATTAGGGCACGGGTTAGGGTAAGGCCTCAGAAGAGGGTCACGTTAAGGGTTAGGGTTAGGGTTAGGGAATGGGGATTGATTAGGGTACAGGTTAGGGTACGGCAATGGCTTAGGGTTGGCGTACGTTAGAGGGCATGGGTTAGTGTTGATGTACTGGTTAAAATTAGGACACGGGTGAGGGTAAAGTTTCGGGTGAGTGTCATGGTTAGGTTTCAGGTTAGGGTTAGGGTTAGGGAATGGAGAGGGATTAGGGTACAGGTTAGGGTACTGCTGCGGTTTAGTGTTAGCGTACGTGTGAGGGCACGAGTTAGTCTTGGTGTCCTGGTTAAGATTAGGGCACGGGTGAGGGTAAGGCTTCGGGTGAGGGTCAGGGTTAGGATTCGGGTTAGGGTTAGGGTTAGGGAATGGAGAGGGATTAGTGTACAGGTTAGGGTACGACAATGCTTAAGGGTTAGCGTAAGTGTGAGGGCACGAATTAGTGTTGGTGTACTGGTTAAGACAACGGCACCGATGAGGGTAAGGCCTCGGAAAAGGGTCACGTTCAGGGTTTCGCTTAGGGTTAGGGTTAGGGAATGGGGAGGGATTAGGGTACAGGATAGGGTACGACAATGCTTAAGGGTTAGCGTACGTTTGAGGGCATGAGTTAGTGTTTGTGTACTGGTTAAGATAAGGGAATTGGTTAGGGTAGGGCATCGGAAGTGGGTCAGGTTTAGGGATGGGGTTAGGGTTAGGGTTAAGGAATGGGGAGGGATTAGGGTACAATTTAGGGTACGACAACGCTTAAGGTTTAGCGTACGTGTGAGGGCACGAGTTAGTGTTGGTGTCCTGGTTAAGATTAGGGAACGGGTGAGGGTAAGGCTTCGGGTGAGGGTCAGGGTTAGGATTCGGGTTAGGGTTAGGGTTAAGGAATGCAGAGGGATTAGGGTACAGCTTAGGGTACGACAGTGCTTAAGGGTTAGCGTTCCTGTGAGGGCAAGGGTTAGTGTTAGTGTCCTGGTTAAGATTAGGGCACGGGTGAGGGTAAGGCTTCAGGTGAGGGTCAGGGTTAGGATTCGGGTTAGGGTTAGGGTTAGGGAATGGGGAGATATTAGGGCACAGTTTAGGGTATCACAACGCTTAAGGTTTAGCGTACGTGTGAGGTCACTAGTTAGTGTTAGTGTACTGCTTACGATTAGGGCACGGGTGAGGGTAAGGCCTCGGAAGAGGGTCACGTTAAGGGTTAGGGTTATGGTTAGGGTTAGGGAATGGGGATTGATTAGGGTACAGGTTAGGGTACGGCAATGGCTTCGGTTTGGCGTACATTTTAGGGCATGGGTTAGTGTTGATGTACTGGTTAAAATTTGGACACGGGTGAGGGTAAAGTTTCGGGTGAGTGTCATGGTTAGGTTTCAGGTTAGGGTTAGGGTTAGGGAATGGAGAGGGATTAGGGTACAGGTTAGGGTACCGCTGCTGTTTAGTGTTAGCGTACGTGTGAGGGCACGAGTTAGTCTTGGTGTCCTGGTTAAGATTAGGGCACGGGTGACGGTAAGGCTTCGGGTGAGGGTCAGGGTTAGGATTCGGGTTAGGGCTAGGGTTAAGGAATGCAGAGGGATTAGGGTACAGCTTAGGGTACGACAGTGCTTAAGGGTTAGCGTTCGTGTAAGGGCAAGGGTTAGTGTTAGTGTCCTGGTTAAGATTAGGGCACGGGTGAGGGTAAGGCTTCAGGTGAGGGTCAGGGTTAGGATTCGGGTTAGGGTTAGGGTTAGGGAATGGGGAGGGATTAGGGTACAGTTTAGGGTACGACAACGATTAAGGGTTAGCGTACGTGTGAGGGCACAAGTTAGGGTTGGTGTCCTGTTTAAGATAAAGGCACGGGTGAGGGTAAGGTTTCGGATGAGGGTCAGGGATAGAATTCGGGTTAGGGTTAGGGTTAGGGAATGGGGAGATATTAGGGCACAGTTTAGGGTACCACAACGCTTAAGGTTTAGCGTACGTGTGAGGTCACTAGTTAGTGTTAGTGTACTGCTTACGATTAGGGCACGGGTTAGGGTAAGGCCTCAGAAGAGGGTCACGTTAAGGGTTAGGGTTAGGGTTAGGGAATGGGGATTGATTAGGGTACAGGTGAGGGTACGGCAATGGCTTAGGGTTGGCGTACGTTAGAGGGCATGGGTTAGTGTTGATGTACTGGTTAAAATTAGGACACGGGTGAGGGTAAAGTTTCGGGTGAGTGTCATGGTTAGGTTTCAGGTTAGGGTTAGGGTTAGGGAATGGAGAGGGATTAGGGTACAGGTTAGGGTACCGCTGCGGTTTAGTGTTAGCGTACGTGTGAGGGCACGAGTTAGTCTTGGTGTCCTGGTTAAGATTAGGGCACGGGTGAGGGTAAGGCTTCGGGTGAGGGTCAGGGTTAGGATTCGGGTTAGGGTTAGGGTTAGGGAATGGAGAGGGATTAGGGTACAGGTTAGGGTACGACAATGCCTAAGCGTTAGCGTAAGTGTGAGGGCACGAGTTAGTGTTGGTGTACTGGTTAAGACAACGGCACCGATGAGGGTAAGGCCTCGGAAAAGGGTCACGTTCAGGGTTTCGCTTAGGGTTAGGGTTAGGGAATGGGGAGGGATTAGGGTACAGGATAGGGTACGACAATGCTTAAGGGTTAGCGTACGTTTGAGGCCATAAGTTAGTGTTTGTGTACTGGTTAAGATAAGGGCATTGGTTAGGGTAGGGCATCGGAAGTGGGTCAGGTTTAGGGATGGGGTTAGGGTTAGGGTTAAGGAATGGGGAGGGATTAGGGTACAATTTAGGGTACGACAACGCTTAAGGTTTAGCGTACGTGTGAGGGCACGAGTTAGTGTTGGTGTCCTGGTTAAGATTAGGGCACGGGTGAGGGTAAGGCTTCGGGTGAGGGTCAGGGTTAGGATTCGGGTTAGGGTTAGGGTTAAGGAATGCAGAGGGATTAGGGTACAGCTTAGGGTACGACAGTGCTTAAGGGTTAGCGTTTGTGTGAGGGCAAGTGTTAGTGTTAGTGTCCTGGTTAAGATTAGGGCATGGGTGAGGGTAAGGCTTCGGGTGAGGGTCAGGGTTAGGGTTCGGGTTAGGGTTAGGGTTAGGGAATGGCGAGATATTAGGGCACAGTTTTGGGTACAACAACGCTTAAGGTTTAGCGTACGTGTGAGGTCACTAGTTAGTGTTAGTGTACTGCTTACGATTAGGGCACGGGTGAGGGTAAGGCCTCGGAAGAGGGTCACGTTAAGGGTTAGGGTTAGGGTTAGGGTTAGGGAATGGGGATTGATTAGGGTACAGGTTAGGGTACGGCAATGGCTTAGGGTTGGCGTACGTTAGAGGGCATGGGTTAGTGTTGATGTACTGGTTAAAATTAGGACACGGGTGAGGGTAAAGTTTCGGGTGAGTGTCATGGTTAGGTTTCAGGTTAGGGTTAGGGTTAGGGAATGGAGAGGGATTAGGGTACATGTTAGGGTACCGCTGCGGTTTAGTGTTAGCGTACGTGTGAGGGCACGAGTTAGTCTTGGTGTCCTGGTTAAGATTAGGGCACGTGTGAGGGTAAGGCTTCGGGTGAGGGTCAGGGTTAGGATTCGGGTTAGGGTTAGGGTTAGGGAATGGAGAGGGATTAGGGTACAGGTTAGGGTACGACAATGCTTAAGGGTTAGCGTAAGTATGAGGGCACGAGTTAGTGTTGGTGTACTGGTTAAGACAACGACACCGATGAGGGTAAGGCCTCGGAAAAGGGTCACGTTTAGGGTTTTGCTTAGGGTTAGTGTTAGGGAATGGGGAGGGATTAGGGTACAGGATAGG
This sequence comes from Inia geoffrensis, assembly GCA_036417435.1. Classification (NCBI taxonomy): domain Eukaryota; kingdom Metazoa; phylum Chordata; class Mammalia; order Artiodactyla; family Iniidae; genus Inia; species Inia geoffrensis. Next base: position 9,526 of record JAZAQT010000520.1, on the reverse strand, counting down.
GTACGACAATGCTTAAGGGTTAGCGTACGTTTGGGGCATGAGTTAGTGTTTGTGTACTGGTTAAGATTAGGGCATTGGTTAGTGTAGGGCATCCTAAGTGGGTCAGGTTTAGGGATGGGGTTAGGGTGAGGGTTAAGGAATGGGGAGGGATTAGGGTACAATTTAGGGTATGACAACGCTTAAGGTTTAGCGTACGTGTGAGGGCACGAGTTAGTGTTGGTGTCCTGGTTAAGATTAGGGCACGGGTGAAGGTAAGGCTTCGGGTGAGGGTCAGGGTTAGGATTCGGGTTAGGGTTAGGGTTAAGGAATGCAGAGGGATTAGGGTACAGCTTAGGGTACGACAGTGCTTAAGGGTTAGCGTTCCTGTGAGGACAAGGGTTAGTGTTAGTGTCCTGGTTAAGATTAGGGCACGGGTGAGGGTAAGGCTTCAGGTGAGGGTCAGGGTTAGGATTCGGGTTAGGGTTAGGGTTAGGGAATGGGGAGGGATTAGGGTACAGTTTAGTGTACGACAACGATTAAGGGTTAGCGTACCTGTGAGGGCACAAGTTAGTGTTGGTGTCCTGCTTAAGATTAGGGCACGGGTGAGGGTAAGGTTTCAGGTGAGGGTCAGGGATAGAATTCGGGTTAGGGTTAGGGTTAGGGAATGGGGAGATATTAGGGCACAGTTTAGGGTACCACAACGCTTAAGGTTTAGCGTACGTGTGAGGTCACTAGTTAGTGTTAGTGTACTGCTTACGATTAGGGCACGGGTGAGGGTAAGGCCTCGTAAGAGGGTCACGTTAAGGGTTAGGGTTAGGGTTAGGGTTAGGGAATGGGGATTGATTAGGGTACAGGTTAGGGTACGGCAGTGGCTTAGGTTTGGCGTACGTTAGAGGGCATGGGTTAGTGTTGATGTACTGGTTAAAATTAGGACACGGGTGAGGGTAAAGTATCGGGTGAGTGTCATGGTTAGGTTTCAGGTTAGGGTTAGTGTTAGGGAATGGAGAGGGATTAGGGTACAGGTTAGGGTACCGCTGCGGTTTAGTGTTAGCGTACGTGTGAGGGCACGAGTTAGTCTTGGTGTCCTGGTTAAGATTAGGGCACGGGTGAGGGTAAGGCTTGGGGTGAGGGTCAGGGTTAGGATTCGGGTTAGGGTTAGGGTTAGGGAATGGAGAGGGATTAGGGTACAGGTTAGGGTATGACAATGCTTAAGGGTTAGCGTAAGTGTGAGGGCACGAGTTAGTGTTGGGTACTGGTTAAGACAACGGCACCGATGAGGGTAAGGACTCGGAAAAGGGTCACGTTCAGGGTTTCGCTTAGGGTTAGGGTTAGGGAATGCGGAGGGATTAGGGTACAGGATAGGATATGACAATGCTTAAGGGTTAGCGTACGTTTGAGGGCATGAGTTAGTGTTTGTGTACTGGTTAAGATTAGGGCATTGGTTAGGGTAGGGCATCGGAAGTGGGTCAGGTTTAGGGATGGGGTTAGGGTTAGGGATAAGGAATGGGGAGGGATTAGGGTACAATTTAGGGTACGACAACGCTTAAGGTTTAGCGTACGTGTGAGGGCACGAGTTAGTGTTGGTGTTCTGGTTAAGATTAGGGCACGGGTGAGGGTAAGGCTTCGGGTGAGGGTCAGGGTTAGGATTCGGGTAAGGCTTAGGGTTAAGGAATGCAGAGGGATTAGGTTACAGCTTAGGGTACGACAGTGCTTAAGGGTTAGCGTTCGTGTGAGGGCAAGGGTTAGTGTTAGTGTCCTAGTTAAGATTAGGGCACGGGTGAGGGTAAGGCTTCAGGTGAGGGTCAGGGTTAGGATTCGGGTTAGGGTTAGGGTTAGGGAATGTGGAGGGATTAGGGTACAGTTTAGGGTACGAAAACGATTAAGGGTTAGCGTACGTGTGAGGGCACAAGTTAGTGTTGGTGTCCTGGTTAAGATAAGGGCACGGGTGAGGGTAAGGTTTCGGGTGAGGGTCAGGGATAGAATTCGGGTTAGGGTTAGGGAATGGGGAGATATTAGGGCACAGTTTAGGGTACCACAACGCTTAAGGTTTAGCGTACGTGTGAGGTCACTAGTTAGTGTTAGTGTACTGATTACGATTAGGGTACGGGTGAGGGTAAGGCCTCGGAAGAGGGTCACGTTAAGGGTTAGGGTTAGGGTTAGGGAATGGGGATTGATTAGGGTACAGGTTAGGGTACGGCAATGGCTTAGGGTTGGCATACGTTAGATGGCATGGGTTAGTGTTGATGTACTGGTTAAAATTAGGACACGGGTGAGGGTAAAGTTTCGGGTGAGTGTCATGGTTAGGTTTCAGGTTAGGGTTAGGGTTAGGGAATGGAGAGGGATTAGGGTACAGGTTAGGGTACCGCTGCGGTTTAGTGTTAGCGTACGTGTGAGGTCACAAGTTAGTCTTGGTGTACTGGTTAAGATTAGGGCACGGGTGAGGGTAAGGCTTCGGGTGAGGGTCAGAGTTAGGATTCGGGTTAGGGTTAGGGTTAGGGAATGGAGAGGGATTAGTGTACAGGTTAGGGTACGACAATGCTTAAGGGTTAGCGTAAGTGTGAGGGCACGAGTTAGTGCTGGTGTACTGGTTAAGACAACGGCACCGATGAGGGTAACGCCTCGGAAAAGGGTCACGTTCAGGGTTTCGCTTAGGGTTAGGGTTAGGGAATGGGGAGGGATTAGGGTACAGGATAGGGTACGACAATGCTTAAGGGTTAGCGTACGTTTGAGTGCATGAGTTAGTGTTTGTGTACTGGTTAAGATTAGGGCATTGGTTAGGGTAGGGCATCGGAAGTGGGTCAGGTTTAGGGATGGGGTTAGGGTTAGGGTTAAGGAATGGGGAGGGATTAGGGTACAATTTAGGGTACGACAACGCTTAAGGTTTAGCGTACGTGTGAGGGCGCGAGTTAGTGTTGGTGTCCTGGTTAAGATTAGGACACGGGTGAGGGTAAGGCTTCGGGTGAGGGTCAGGGTTAGGATTCGGGTTAGGGTTAGGGTTAAGGAATGCAGAGGGATTAGGGTACAGCTTAGGGTACGACAGTGATTAAGGGTTAGCGTTCGTGTGAGGGCAAGGGTTAGTGTTAGTGTCCTGATTAAGATTAGGGCACGGGTGAGGGTAAGGCTTCAGGTGAGGGTCAGGATTAGGATTCGGGTTAGGGTTAGGGTTAGGGAATGGGGAGGGATTAGGGTACAGTTTAGGGTACGACAACGTTTAAGGGTTAGCGTACGTGTGAGGCCACAAGTTAGTGTTAGTGTACTGCTTACGATTAGGGCACGGGTGAGGGTAAGGCCTCGTAAGAGGGTCACGTTAAGGGTTAGGGTTAGGGTTAGGGTTAGGGAATGGGGATTGATTAGGGTACAGGTTAGGGTACGGCAGTGGCTTAGGTTTGGCGTACGTTAGAGGGCATGGGTTAGTGTTGATGTACTGGTTAAAATTAGGACACGGGTGAGGGTAAAGTATCGGGTGAGTGTCATGGTTAGGTTTCAGGTTAGGGTTAGTGTTAGGGAATGGAGAGGGATTAGGGTACAGGTTAGGGTACCGCTGCGGTTTAGTGTTAGCGTACGTGTGAGGGCACGAGTTAGTCTTGGTGTCCTGGTTAAGATTAGGGCACGGGTGAGGGTAAGGCTTGGGGTGAGGGTCAGGGTTAGGATTCGTGTTAGGGTTAGGGTTAGGGAATGGAGAGGGATTAGGGTACAGGTTAGGGTACGACAATGCTTAAGGGTTAGCGTACGTTTGGGGCATGAGTTAGTGTTTGTGTACTGGTTAAGATTAGGGCATTGGTTAGTGTAGGGCATCCTAAGTGGGTCAGGTTTAGGGATGGGGTTAGGGTGAGGGTTAAGGAATGGGGAGGGATTAGGGTACAATTTAGGGTATGACAACGCTTAAGGTTTAGCGTACGTGTGAGGGCACGAGTTAGTGTTGGTGTCCTGGTTAAGATTAGGGCACGGGTGAAGGTAAGGCTTCGGGTGAGGGTCAGGGTTAGGATTCGGGTTAGGGTTAGGGTTAAGGAATGCAGAGGGATTAGGGTACAGCTTAGGGTACGACAGTGCTTAAGGGTTAGCGTTCCTGTGAGGACAAGGGTTAGTGTTAGTGTCCTGGTTAAGATTAGGGCACGGGTGAGGGTAAGGCTTCAGGTGAGGGTCAGGGTTAGGATTCGGGTTAGGGTTAGGGTTAGGGAATGGGGAGGGATTAGGGTACAGTTTAGTGTACGACAACGATTAAGGGTTAGCGTACCTGTGAGGGCACAAGTTAGTGTTGGTGTCCTGCTTAAGATTAGGGCACGGGTGAGGGTAAGGTTTCAGGTGAGGGTCAGGGATAGAATTCGGGTTAGGGTTAGGGTTAGGGAATGGGGAGATATTAGGGCACAGTTTAGGGTACCACAACGCTTAAGGTTTAGCGTACGTGTGAGGTCACTAGTTAGTGTTAGTGTACTGCTTACGATTAGGGCACGGGTGAGGGTAAGGCCTCGTAAGAGGGTCACGTTAAGGGTTAGGGTTAGGGTTAGGGTTAGGGAATGGGGATTGATTAGGGTACAGGTTAGGGTACGGCAGTGGCTTAGGTTTGGCGTACGTTAGAGGGCATGGGTTAGTGTTGATGTACTGGTTAAAATTAGGACACGGGTGAGGGTAAAGTATCGGGTGAGTGTCATGGTTAGGTTTCAGGTTAGGGTTAGTGTTAGGGAATGGAGAGGGATTAGGGTACAGGTTAGGGTACCGCTGCGGTTTAGTGTTAGCGTACGTGTGAGGGCACGAGTTAGTCTTGGTGTCCTGGTTAAGATTAGGGCACGGGTGAGGGTAAGGCTTGGGGTGAGGGTCAGGGTTAGGATTCGGGTTAGGGTTAGGGTTAGGGAATGGAGAGGGATTAGGGTACAGGTTAGGGTATGACAATGCTTAAGGGTTAGCGTAAGTGTGAGGGCACGAGTTAGTGTTGGGTACTGGTTAAGACAACGGCACCGATGAGGGTAAGGACTCGGAAAAGGGTCACGTTCAGGGTTTCGCTTAGGGTTAGGGTTAGGGAATGCGGAGGGATTAGGGTACAGGATAGGATATGACAATGCTTAAGGGTTAGCGTACGTTTGAGGGCATGAGTTAGTGTTTGTGTACTGGTTAAGATTAGGGCATTGGTTAGGGTAGGGCATCGGAAGTGGGTCAGGTTTAGGGATGGGGTTAGGGTTAGGGATAAGGAATGGGGAGGGATTAGGGTACAATTTAGGGTACGACAACGCTTAAGGTTTAGCGTACGTGTGAGGGCACGAGTTAGTGTTGGTGTTCTGGTTAAGATTAGGGCACGGGTGAGGGTAAGGCTTCGGGTGAGGGTCAGGGTTAGGATTCGGGTAAGGCTTAGGGTTAAGGAATGCAGAGGGATTAGGTTACAGCTTAGGGTACGACAGTGCTTAAGGGTTAGCGTTCGTGTGAGGGCAAGGGTTAGTGTTAGTGTCCTAGTTAAGATTAGGGCACGGGTGAGGGTAAGGCTTCAGGTGAGGGTCAGGGTTAGGATTCGGGTTAGGGTTAGGGTTAGGGAATGTGGAGGGATTAGGGTACAGTTTAGGGTACGAAAACGATTAAGGGTTAGCGTACGTGTGAGGGCACAAGTTAGTGTTGGTGTCCTGGTTAAGATAAGGGCACGGGTGAGGGTAATGTTTCGGGTGAGGGTCAGGGATAGAATTCGGGTTAGGGTTAGGGAATGGGGAGATATTAGGGCACAGTTTAGGGTACCACAACGCTTAAGGTTTAGCGTACGTGTGAGGTCACTAGTTAGTGTTAGTGTACTGATTACGATTAGGGTACGGGTGAGGGTAAGGCCTCGGAAGAGGGTCACGTTAAGGGTTAGGGTTAGGGTTAGGGAATGGGGATTGATTAGGGTACAGGTTAGGGTACGGCAATGGCTTAGGGTTGGCATACGTTAGATGGCATGGGTTAGTGTTGATGTACTGGTTAAAATTAGGACACGGGTGAGGGTAAAGTTTCGGGTGAGTGTCATGGTTAGGTTTCAGGTTAGGGTTAGGGTTAGGGAATGGAGAGGGATTAGGGTACAGGTTAGGGTACCGCTGCGGTTTAGTGTTAGCGTACGTGTGAGGTCACAAGTTAGTCTTGGTGTACTGGTTAAGATTAGGGCACGGGTGAGGGTAAGGCTTCGGGTGAGGGTCAGAGTTAGGATTCGGGTTAGGGTTAGGGTTAGGGAATGGAGAGGGATTAGTGTACAGGTTAGGGTACGACAATGCTTAAGGGTTAGCGTAAGTGTGAGGGCACGAGTTAGTGCTGGTGTACTGGTTAAGACAACGGCACCGATGAGGGTAACGCCTCGGAAAAGGGTCACATTCAGGGTTTCGCTTAGGGTTAGGGTTAGGGAATGGGGAGGGATTAGGGTACAGGATAGGGTACGACAATGCTTAAGGGTTAGCGTACGTTTGAGTGCATGAGTTAGTGTTTGTGTACTGGTTAAGATTAGGGCATTGGTTAGGGTAGGGCATCGGAAGTGGGTCAGGTTTAGGGATGGGGTTAGGGTTAGGGTTAAGGAATGGGGAGGGATTAGGGTACAATTTAGGGTACGACAACGCTTAAGGTTTAGCGTACGTGTGAGGGCGCGAGTTAGTGTTGGTGTCCTGGTTAAGATTAGGACACGGGTGAGGGTAAGGCTTCGGGTGAGGGTCAGGGTTAGGATTCGGGTTAGGGTTAGGGTTAAGGAATGCAGAGGGATTAGGGTACAGCTTAGGGTACGACAGTGATTAAGGGTTAGCGTTCGTGTGAGGGCAAGGGTTAGTGTTAGTGTCCTGATTAAGATTAGGGCACGGGTGAGGGTAAGGCTTCAGGTGAGGGTCAGGGTTAGGATTCGGGTTAGGGTTAGGGTTAGGGAATGGGGAGGGATTAGGGTACAGTTTAGGGTACGACAACGTTTAAGGGTTAGCGTACGTGTGAGGCCACAAGTTAGTGTTAGTGTACTGCTTACGATTAGGGCACGGGTGAGGGTAAGGCCTCGTAAGAGGGTCACGTTAAGGGTTAGGGTTAGGGTTAGGGTTAGGGAATGGGGATTGATTAGGGTACAGGTTAGGGTACGGCAGTGGCTTAGGTTTGGCGTACGTTAGAGGGCATGGGTTAGTGTTGATGTACTGGTTAAAATTAGGACACGGGTGAGGGTAAAGTATCGGGTGAGTGTCATGGTTAGGTTTCAGGTTAGGGTTAGTGTTAGGGAATGGAGAGGGATTAGGGTACAGGTTAGGGTACCGCTGCGGTTTGGTGTTAGCGTACGTGTGAGGGCACGAGTTAGTCTTGGTGTCCTGGTTAAGATTAGGGCACGGGTGAGGGTAAGGCTTGGGGTGAGGGTCAGGGTTAGGATTCGGGTTAGGGTTAGGGTTAGGGAATGGAGAGGGATTAGGGTACAGGTTAGGGTACCGCTGCGGTTTGGTGTTAGCGTACGTGTGAGGGCACGAGTTAGTCTTGGTGTCCTGGTTAAGATTAGGGCACGGGTGAGGGTAAGGCTTCGGGTGAGGGTCAGGGTTAGGATTCGGGTAAGGCTTAGGGTTAAGGAATGCAGAGGGATTAGGTTACAGCTTAGGGTACGACAGTGCTTAAGGGTTAGCGTTCGTGTGAGGGCAAGGGTTAGTGTTAGTGTCCTAGTTAAGATTAGGGCACGGGTGAGGGTAAGGCTTCAGGTGAGGGTCAGGGTTAGGATTCGGGTTAGGGTTAGGGTTAGGGAATGTGGAGGGATTAGGGTACAGTTTAGGGTACGACAACGATTAAGGGTTAGCGTACGTGTGAGGGCACAAGTTAGTGTTGGGGTCCTGGTTAAGATAAGGGCACGGGTGAGGGTAAGGTTTCGGGTGAGGGTCAGGGATAGAATTCGGGTTAGGGTTAGGGTTAGGGAATGGGGAGATATTAGGGCACAGTTTAGGGTACCACAACGCTTAAGGTTTAGCGTACGTGTGAGGTCACTAGTTAGTGTTAGTGTACTGATTACGATTAGGGTACGGGTGAGGGTAAGGCCTCGGAAGAGGGTCACGTTAAGGGTTAGGGTTAGGGTTAGGGTTAGGGAATGGGGATTGATTAGGGTACAGGTTAGGGTACGGCAATGGCTTAGGGTTGGCATACGTTAGATGGCATGGGTTAGTGTTGATGTACTGGTTAAAATTAAGACACGGGTGAGGGTAAAGTTTCGGGTGAGTGTCATGGTTAGGTTTAAGGTTAGGGTTAGGGTTACGGAATGGAGAGGGATTCGGGTACCGGTTAGGGTACCGCTGCGGTTTAGTGTTAGCGTACGTGTGAGGGCCCGAGTTAGTCTTGGTGTACTGGTTAAGATTAGGGCACGGGTGAGGGTAAGGCCTCGGAAGAGGGTCACGTTAAGGGTTAGGGTTAGGGTTAGGGTTAGGGAATGGGGATTGATTAGGGTACAGTTTAGGGTACCACAACGATTAAGGCTTAGCATACGTGTGAGGGCTCAAGTTAGTGTTGGTGTCCTGGTTAAGATTAGGGCACGGGTGAGGGTAAGGCTTCGGGTGAGGGTCAGGGTTAGGATTCGGGTTAGGGTTAGGGTTAGGGAATGGAGAGGGATTAGGGTACAGGTTAGGGTACGACAATGCTTAAGGGTTAGCGTAAGTGTGAGGGCACGAGTTAGTGTTGGTGTACTGGTTAAGACAACGGCACCGATGAGGGCGAGGCCTCGGATAAGGGTCACTTTCAGGGTTTCGCTTAGGGTTAGGGTTAGGGAATGGGGAGGGATTTGGGTACAGGATAGGGTACGACAATGCTTAAGGGTTAGCGTACGTTTGAGGGCATGAGTTAGTGTTTGTGTACTGGTTAAGATTAGGGCATTGGTTAGGGTAGGGCATCGGAAGTGGGTCAGGTTTAGGGATGGGGTTAGGGTTAGGGTTAAGGAATGGGGAGGGATTAGGGTACAATTTAGGGTACGACAACGCTTAAGGTTTAGCGTACGTTTGAGGGCACGAGTTAGTGTTGGTGTCCTGGTTAAGATTAGGGCACGGGTGAGGGTAAGGCTTCGGGTGAGGGTCAGGGTTAGGATTCGGGTTAGGGTTAGGGTTAAGGAATGCAGAGGGATTAGGGTACAGCTTAGGGTACGACAGTGCTTAAGGGTTAGCGTTCGTGTGAGGGCAAGGGTTAGTGTTAGTGTCCTGGTTAAGATTAGGGCACGGGTGAGGGTAAGGCTTCAGGTGAGGGTCAGGGTTAGGATTCGGGTTAGGGTTAGGGTTAGGGAATGGGGAGGGATTAGGGTACAGTTTAGGGTACGACAACGATTAAGGGTTAGCGTACGTGTGAGGGCACAAGTTAGTGTTGGTGTCCTGGTTAAGATTAGGGCACGGGTGAGGTTAAGGTTTCGGGTGAGGGTCAGGGATAGAATTCGGGTTAGGGTTAGGGTTAGGGAATGGGGAGATATTAGGGCACAGTTTAGGGTACCACAACGCTTAAGGTTTAGCGTACGTGTGAGGTCACTAGTTAGTGTTAGTGTACTGCTTACGATTAGGGCACGGGTGAGGGTAAGGCCTCGGAAGAGGGTCACGTTAAGGGTTAGGGTTAGGGTTAGGGTTAGGGAATGGGG
>JAZAQT010000095.1:0-46842 GCA_036417435.1 Inia geoffrensis | reverse complement strand
AGCGGTACCCTAACCTGTACCCTAATCCCTCTCCATTCCCGAACCCTAACCCTAACCTGAAACCTAACCATGACACTCACCTGAAACTTTACCCTCACCCATGTCCTAATTTTAACCAGTACATCAACACTAACCCATGCCCTCTAACGTACGCTAACCCTAAGCCATTGCCGTACCCTAACCTGTACCCTAATCAATCCCCATTCCCTAACACTAACCCTAACCCTAACCCTTAACATGACCCTCTTCCGAGGCCTTACCCTCACCCGTGCCCTAATCGTAAGCAGTACACTAACACTAACTAGTGACCTCACACGTATGCTAAACCTTAAGCGTTGTGGTACCCTAAACTGTGCCCTAATATCCCCCCATTCCCTAACCCTAACCCTAAGCGAAACCCTGAACGTGACCCTTTTCCAAGGCCTTACCCTCATCGGTGCCCTTGTCTTAACCAGTACACCAACACTAACTCGTGCCCTCACACTTACGCAAACCTTTAGGCATTGTCGTACCCTAACCAGTACCCTAATACCTCTCCATTAGCTAACCCTAACCCTAACCCGAATCCTAACCCTGACTCTCACCCGAAGCCTTATCCTCACCCGTGCCCTAATCTTAACCAGGACACAAAGACTAACTCGTGCCCTCACACGTACGCTAACACTAAACCGCAGCCGTACCCTAACCCGTACACTAATCCCTCTCGATTCCCTAACCCTAACCCTAACCTGAAACCTATCCATGACACTCACCCGAAACTTTACCATCACCCGTGTACTAATTTTAACCAGTACATCAACACTAACCCATGCCCTCTAACGTACGCTAACCCTAAGCCATTGCCGTACCCTAACCTGTACCCTAATCAATCCCCATTCCCTAACACTAACCCTAACCCTAACCCTTAACGTGACCCTCTTCCGAGGCCTTACCCTCCCCCGTGCCCTAATCGTAAGCAGTACACTAACACTCCCTAGTGACCTCACATGTACGCTAAACCTTAAGTGTTGTGGTACCCTAAACTGTGCCCTAATATCTCCCCATTCGCTAACACTAACCCTAACCCGAATTCTATCCCTGACCCTCACCCGAAACCTTACCCTCACCCGTGCCCTAATCTTAACCAGGACACCAACACTAACTAGTGACCTCACGTACGCTAAACCTTAAGCGTTGTGGTACCCTAAACAGTGCCCTAATATCTCCCCTTTCCCTAACCCTAACCCTAACCCGAATCCTAACCCTGAACCTCACCTGAATCCTTACCCTCAACCGTGCCCTAATCTTAACCAGGACACTAACACTAACACTTGCCCTCACACGAACGCTAACCCTTAAGCACTGTCGTTCCCTAAACTGTACCCTAATCCCTCTGCATTCCTTAACCCTAACCCTAACACGAATCCTAACCCTGACCCTCACCCGAAGCCTTACCCTCACCCGTACCCTAATCTTAACCAGGACACCAACACTAACTCGTGCCCTCACACGTACGCTAAACCTTAATCGTTGTCGTACCCTAAATTGTAACCTAATCCCTCCCCATTCCTTAACCCTAACCCTAACCCCATCCCTAAACCTGACCCACTTCCGATGCCCTACCCTAACCAATGCCCTAAACTTAACCAGTACACAAACACTAACTTTTGCCCTCAAACGTAGTCTAACCCTTAAGCATTGTCGTACCCTATCCTGTACCCTAATCCCTCCCCATTCCCTAACCCTAACCCTAAGCGAAACCCTGAACGTGACCCTTTTCCGAGGCCTTACCCTCATCGGTGCCCTTGTCTTAACCAGTACACCAACACTAACTCGTGCCCTCACACTTACGCTAACCCTTAAGCACTGTCGTACCCTAACCTGTACCCTAATCCCTCTCCATTCCCTAACCCTAACCCTAACCCGAATCCTAACCCTGACCCTCACCCGAAACCTTACCCTCACCCGTGCCCTAATCTTAACCAGGACACCAAGACTAACTCGTGCCCTCACACGTACGCTAACACTAAACCGCAGCGGTATCCTAACCTGTACCCTAATCCCTCTCCATTCCCTCACCCTAACCCTAACCTGAAACCTAACCATGACACTCACCCGAAACTTGACCCTCACCCGTGTTCTAATTTTAACCAGTACATCAACACTAACCCATGCCCTGTAACGTACGCTAACCCTAAGCCATTGCCGTACCCTAACCTGTACCCTAATCAATCCCCATTAACTAACCCTAACACTAACCCTAACCCTTAACGTGACCCTCTTCCGAGGCCTTACCCTCCCCCGTGCCCTAATCATAAGCAGTACACTAACACTAACTAGTGACCTCACACTTATGCTAAACCTTAAGCGTTGTGGTACCCTAAACTGTGCCCTAATATCTCCCCATTCACTAACACTAACCCTAACCCGAATTCTATCCCTGACCCTCACCCACAACCTTACCCTCACCCGTGCCCTAATCTTAACCAGGACACCAACACTAACTCGTGCCCTCACACGTACGATAACCGTTAATCGTTGTCGTACCCTAAACTGTACCCTAATCCCTCCCCATTCCCTAACCCTAACCCTAACACGAATCCTAACCCTGACCCTCACCTGAAGCCTTACCCTCACCCGTGCCCTAATCTTAACCAGGACACTAACACTAACCCTTGCCCTCACACGAACGCTAACCCTTAAGCACTGTCGTACCCTAAGCTGTATCCTAATCCCTCTGCATTCCTTAACCCTATCCCTAACACGAATCCGAACCCTGACCCTCACCCGAAGCCTTACCCTCACCCGTGCCCTAATCTTAACCAGGACACCAACACTAACTCGTGCCCTCACACGTACGCTAAACCTTAAGCGTTGTCGTACCCTAAATTGTACCCTAATCCCTCCCCATTCCTTAACCCTAACCCTAACCCGATCCCTAAACCTGACCCACTTCCGATGCCCTACCCTAACCAATGCCTTAATCTTAACCAGTACACAAACACTAACTCATGCCCTCAAACGTACGCTAACCCTTAAGCATTGTCCTACCCTATCCTGTATCCTGATCCCTCCCCATTCCCTAACCCTAACCCTAAGCGAAACCCTGAACGTGACCCTTTTCCGAGGCCTTACCCTCATCGGTGCCCTTGTCTTAACCAGTACACCAACACTAACTCGTGCCCTCACACTTACGCTAACCCTTAAGCACTGTCGTACCCTAACCTGTGCCCTAATCCCTCTCCATTACCTAACCCTAACCCTAACACGAATCCTAACCCTGACCCTCACCCGAAACATTACCCTCACCCGTTCCCTAATCTTAAACAGGACACCAAGACTAACTCGTGCCCTCACACGTACGCTAACCCTTAATCGTTGTCATACCCTAAACTGTACCCTAATCCCTCCCCATTCCCTAACCCTAACCCTAACCCGAATCCTAACCGTGATCCTCACCTGAAGCCTTACCCTAACCCGTGCCCTAATCTTAACCAGGACACTAACACTACCACTTGCCCTCACACGAACGCTAACCCTTAAGCACTGTCGTACCCTAAGCTGTACCCTAATCCCTCTGCATTCCTTAACCCTAACCCTAACACGAATCCTAACCCTGACCCTCACCCGAAGCCTTACCCTCACCCGTGCCTTAATCTTAACCAGGACACCAACACTAACTCGTTCCCTCACACGTACGCTAAACCTTAAGCGTTGTCGTACCCTAAATTGTACCCTAATCCCTCCCCATTCCTTAACCCTAACCCTAACCCCATCCCTAAACCTGACCCACTTCCGATGCCCTACCCTAACCAATGCCCTAATCTTAACCAGTACACAAACACTAACTCATTCCCTCAAACGTACGCTAACCCTTAAGCTTTGTCGTACCCTATCCTGTACCCTAATCCCTCCCCATTCCCTAACGCTAACCCTAAGCGAAACCCTGGATGTGACCCTTTTCCGAGGCCTTACCCTCATCGGTGCCCTTGTCTTAACCAGTACACCAACACTAACTCGTGCCCTCACACTTACGCTAACCCTTAAGCATTGTCGTACCCTAACCTGTACCCTAATCCCTCTCCATTACCTAACCCTAACCCTATTCCGAATCCTAACCCTGACCCTCACCCGAAACCTTACCCTCACCCGTGCCCTAATCTTAACCAGGACACCAAGACTAACTCGTGCCCTCACACATATGCTAACAGTAAACCGCAGCGGTACCCTAACCTGTACCCTAATCCCTCTCCATTCCCGAACCCTAACCCTAACCTGAAACCTAACCATGACACTCACCCGAAACTTTACCCTCACCCATGTCCTAATTTTAACCAGTACATCAACACTAACCCATGCCCTCTAACGTACGCTAACCCTAAGCCATTGCCGTACCCTAACCTGTACCCTAATCAATCCCCATTCCCTAACACTAACCCTAACCCTAACCCTTAACATGACCCTCTTCCGAGGCCTTACCCTCACCCGTGCCCTAATCGTAAGCAGTACACTAACACTAACTAGTGACCTCACACGTATGCTAAACCTTAAGCGTTGTGGTACCCTAAATTGTGCCCTAATATCGCCCCATTCCCTAACCCTAACCCTAGGCGAAACCCTGAACGTGACCCTTTTCCAAGGCCTTACCCTCATCGGTGCCCTTGTCTTAACCAGTACACCAACACTAACACGTGCCCTCACACTTACGCAAACCTTTAGGCATTGTCGTACCCTAACCAGTACCCTAATACCTCTCCATTCCCTAACCCTAACCCTAACCCGAATCCTAACCCTGACTCTCACCCGAAGCCTTATCCTCACCCGTGCCCTAATCTTAACCAGGACACAAAGACTAACTCGTGCCCTCACACGTACGCTAACACTAAACCGCAGCGGTACCCTAACCCGTACACTAATCCCTCTCGATTCCCTTACCCTAACCCTAACCTGAAACCTATCCATGACACTCACCCGAAACTTTACCATCACCCGTGTGCTAATTTTAACCAGTACATCAACACTAACCCATGCCCTCTAACGTACGCTAACCCTAAGCCATTGCCGTACCCTAACCTGTACCCTATTCAATCCCCATTCCCTAACCCTAACCCTAACCCTAACCCTTAACGTGACCCTCTTCCGAGGCCTTACCCTCCCCCGTGCCCTAATCGTAAGCAGTACACTAACACTCCCTAGTGACCTCACACGTACGCTAAACCTTAAGTGTTGTGGTACCCTAAACTGTGCCCTAATGTCTCCCCATTCGCTAACACTAACCCTAACCCGAATTCTATCCCTGACCCTCACCCGAAACCTTACCCTCACCCGTGCCCTAATCTTAACCAGGACACCAACACTAACTAGTGACCTCACGTACGCTAAACCTTAAGCGTTGTGGTACCCTAAACTGTGCCCTAATATCTCCCCTTTCCCTAACCCTAACCCTAACCCGAATCCTAACCCTGAACCTCACCTGAATCCTTACCCTCAACCGTGCCCTAATCTTAACCAGGACACTAACACTAACACTTGCCCTCACACGAACGCTAACCCTTAAGCACTGTCGTTCCCTAAACTGTACCCTAATCCCTCTGCATTCCTTTACCCTAACCCTAACACGAGTCCTAACCCTGACCCTCACCCGAAGCCTTACCCTCACCCGTGCCCTAATCTTAACCAGGACACCAACACTAACTCGTGCCCTCACACGTACGCTAAACCTTAATCGTTGTCGTACCCTAAATTGTAACCTAATCCCTCCCCATTCCTTAACCCTAACCCTAACCCCATCCCTAAACCTGACCCACTTCCGATGCCCTACCCTAACCAATGCCCTAAACTTAACCAGTACACAAACACTAACTTTTGCCCTCAAACGTAGTCTAACCCTTAAGCATTGTCGTACCCTATCCTGTACCCTAATCCCTCCCCATTCCCTAACCCTAACCCTAAGCGAAACCCTGAACGTGACCCTTTTCCGAGGCCTTACCCTCATCGGTGCCCTTGGCTTAACCAGTACACCAACACTAACTCGTGCCCTCACACTTACGCTAACCCTTAAGCATTGTCGTACCCTAACCTGTACCCTAATCCCTCTCCATTCCCTAACCCTAACCCTAACCCGAATCCTAACCCTGACCCTCACCCGAAACCTTACCCTCACCCGTGCCCTAATCTTAACCAGGACACCAAGACTAACTCGTGCCCTCACACGTACGCTAACACTAAACCGCAGCGGTACCCTAACCTGTACCCTAATCCCTCTCCATTCCCTCACCCTAACCTAACCTGAAACCTAACCATGACACTCACCCGAAACTTTACCCTCACCCGTGTTCTAATTTTAACCAGTACATCAACACTAACCCATGCCCTGTAACGTACGCTAACCCTAAGCCATTGCCGTACCCTAACCTGTACCCTAATCAATCCCCATTAACTAACCCTAACCCTAACCCTAACCCTTAACGTGACCCTCTTCCGAGGCCTTACCCTCCCCCGTGCCCTAATCGTAAGCAGTACACTAACACTAACTAGTGACCTCACACTTATGCTAAACCTTAAGCGTTGTGGTACCCTAAACTGTGCCCTAATATCTCCCCATTCACTAACACTAACCCTAACCCGAATTCTATCCCTGACCCTCACCCACAACCTTACCCTCACCCGTGCCCTAATCTTAACCAGGACACCAACACTAACTCGTGCCCTCACACGTACGATAACCGTTAATCGTTGTCGTACCCTAAACTGTACCCTAATCCCTCCCCATTCCCTAACCCTAACCCTAACACGAATCCTAACCCTGACCCTCACCTGAAGCCTCACCCTCACCCGTGTCCTAATCTTAACCAGGGCACTAACACTAACCCTTGCCCTCACACGAACGCTAACCCTTAAGGACTGTCGTTCCCTAAGCTGTACCCTAATCCCTCAGCATTCCTTAAACCTAACCCTAACACGAATCCTAACCCTGACCCTCACCCGAAGCCTTACCCTCACCCGTACCCTAATCTTAACCAGGACACCAACACTAACTCGTGCCCTCACACGTACTCTAAACCTTAATCGTTGTCGTACCCTAAATTGTAACCTAATCCCTCCCCATTCCTTAACCCTAACCCTAACCCCATCCCTAAACCTGACCCACTTCCGATGCCCTACCCTAACCAATGCCCTAATCTTAACCAGTACACAAACACTAACTTATGCCCTCAAACGTAGTCTAACCCTTAAGCATTGTCGTACCCTATCCTGTACCCTAATCCCTCCCCATTCCCTAACCCTAACCCTAAGCGAAACCCTGAACGTGACCGTTTTCCGAGGCCTTACCCTCATTGGTGCCCTTGTCTTAACCAGTACACCAACACTAACTCGTGCCCTCACCCTTACGCTAACCCTTAAGCATTGTCGTACCCTAACCTGTACCCTAATCCCTCTCCATTCCCTAACCCTAACCCTAACCCGAATCCTAACACTGACCCTCACCGAAACCTTACCCTCACACGTGCCCTAATCTTAACCAGGACACCAAGACTAACTCGTGCCCTCACACGTACGCTAACACTAAACCGCAGCGGTACCCTAACCTGTACCCTAATCCCTCTCCATTCCCTAACCCTAACCCTAACCTGAAACCTAACCATGACACTCACCCGAAACTTTACCCTCACCCGTGTCCTAATTTTAACCAGTACATCAACACTAACCCATGCCTTCTAACGTACGCTAACCCTAAGCCATTGCCGTACCCTAACCTGTACCCTAATCAATCCCCATTCCCTAACCCTAACCCTAACCCTAACCCTTAACGTGACCCTCTTCCGAGGCCTTACCCTCCCCCGTGCCCTAATCATAAGCAGTACACTAACACTAACTAGTGACCTCACACGTATGCTAAACCTTAAGCGTTGTGGTACCCTAAACTGTGCCCTAATATCTCCCCATTCCCTAACACTAACCCTAACCCGAATTCTATCCCTGACCCTCACCCAAAACCTTACCCTCACCCGTGCCCTAATCTTAACCAGGACACCAACACTAACTCGTGCCCTCACACGTACGCTAACCCTCAATCGTTGTCGTACCCTAAACTGTACCCTAATCCCTCCCCATTCCCTAACCCTAACCCTAACACGAATCCTAACCCTGACCCTCACCTGAAGCCTTACCCTCACCCGTGCCCTAATCTTAACCATGACACTAACACTAACCCTTGCCCTCACACGAACGCTAACCCTTAAGCACTGTCGTACCCTAAGCTGCACCCTAATCCCTCTGCATTCCTTAACCCTAACCCTAACACGAATCCTAACCCTGACCCTCATCCGCAGCCTCACCCTCACCCGTGCCCTAATCTTAACCAGGACACCAACACTAACTCGTGCCCTCACACGTACGCTAAACCTTAAGCGTTGTCGTACCCTAAATTGTACCCTAATCCCTCCCCATTCCTTAACCCTAACCCTAACCCGATCCCTAAACCTGACCCACTTCCGATTCCCTACCCTAACCAATGCCTTAATCTTAACCAGTACACAAACACTAACTCATGCCCTCAAACGTACGCTAACCCTTAAGCATTGTCGTACCCTATCCTGTATCCTGATCCCTCCCCATTCCCTAACCCTAACCCTAAGCGAAACCCTGAACGTGACCCTTTTCCGAGGCCTTACCCTCATCGGTGCCCTTGTCTTAACCAGTACACCAACACTAACTCATGCCCTCACACTTACGCTAACCCTTAAGCACTGTCGTACCCTAACCTGTGCCCTAATCCCTCTCCATTACCTAACCCTAACCCTAACCCGAATCCTAACCCTGACCCTCACCTGAAGCCTTACCCTCACCCGTGCCCTAATCTTAACCAGGACACTAACACTACCACTTGCCCTCACACGAACGCTAACCCTTAAGCACTGTCGTACCCTAAGCTGTACCCTAATCCCTCTGCATTCCTTAACCCTAACCCTAACACGAATCCTAACCCTGACCCTCACCCGAAGCCTTACCCTCACCCGTGCCTTAATCTTAACCAGGACACCAACACTAACTCGTGCCCTCACACGTACGCTAAACCTTAAGCGTTGTCGTACCCTAAATTGTACCCTAATCCCTCCCCATTCCTTAACCCTAACCCTAACCCCATCCCTAAACCTGACCCACTTCCGATGCCCTACCCTAACCAATGCCCTAATCTTAACCAGTACACAAACACTAACTCATGCCCTCAAACGTACGCTAACCCTTAAGCTTTGTCGTACCCTATCCTGTACCCTAATCCCTCCCCATTCCCTAACCCTAACCCTAAGCGAAACCCTGTACGTGACCCTTTTCCGAGGCCTTACCCTCATTGGTTCCCTTGTCTAACCAGTACACCAACACTAACTCGTGCCCTCACACTTACGCTAACCCTTAGGCATTTTCGTACCCTAACCAGTACCCTAATCCCTCTCCATTCCCTAACCCTAACCCTAACCCGAATCCTAACCCTGACCCTCACCCGAAACCTTACCCTCACCCGTGCCCTAATCTTAACCAGGACACCAAGACTAACTCGTGCCCTCACTCGTATGCTAACACTAAACCGCAGCGGTACCCTAACCTGTACCCTGATCCCTCTCCATTCCCTAACCCTAACCCTAACCTGAAACCTATCCATGACACTCACCCGAAACTTTACCATCACCCGTGTGCTAATTTTAACCAGTACATCAACACTAACCCATGCCCTCTAACGTACGCTAACCCTAAGCCATTGCCGTACCCTAACCTGTACCCTAATCAATCCCCATTCCCTAACCCTAACCATAACCCTAACACTTAACGTGACCCTCTTCCGAGGCCTTACCCTCACCCGTGCCCTAATCGTAAGCAGTACACTAACACTAACTAGTGACCTCACGTACGCTAAACCTTAAGCGTTGTGGTACCCTAAACTGTGCCCTAATATCTCCCCATTCCCTAACCCTAACCCTAACCCGAATCCTAACCCTGACCCTCACCTGAAGCCTTACCCTCACCCGTGCCCTAATCTTAACCAGGACACTAACACTAACCCTTGCCCTCACACGAACGCTAACCCTTAAGCACTGTCGTACCCTAAGCTGTACCCTAATCCCTCTGCATTCCTTAACCCTATCCCTAACACGAATCCTAACCCTGACCCTCACCCGAAGCCTTACCCTCACCCGTGCCCTAATCTTAACCAGGACACCAACACTAACTCGTGCCCTCACACGTACGCTAAACCTTAAGCGTTGTCGTACCCTAAATTGTACCCTAATCCCTCCCCATTCCTTAACCCTAACCCTAACCCGATCCCTAAACCTGACCCACTTCCGATGCCCTACCCTAACCAATGCCCTAATCTTAACCAGTACACAAACACTAACTAATGCCCTCAAACGTACGCTAACCCTTAAGCATTGTCGTACCCTATACTGTATCCTAATCCCTCCCCATTCCCTAACCCTAACCCTAAGCGAAACCCTGAACGTGACCCTTTTCGAGGCCTTACCCTCATCGGTGCCCTTGTCTTAACCAGTACACCAACACTAACTCGTGCCCTCACACTTACGCTAACCCTTAAGCATTGTCGTACCCTAACCTGTGCCCTAATCCCTCTCCATTACCTAACCCTAACCCTAACACGAATCCTAACCCTGACCCTCACCGGAAACCTTACCCTCACCCGTGCCCTAAAGTTAAGCAGGACACCAACACTAACTCGTGCCCTCACACGTACGCTAACCCTTAATCGTTGTCGTACCCTAAACTGTACCCTAATCCCTCCCCATTCCCTAACCCTAACCCTAACAGGAATCCTAACCCTGACCCTCACCCGAAGCCTTACCCTCACCCGTGCCCTAATCTTAACCAGGACACCAACACTAACTCGTGCCCTCACACGTACGCTAAACCTTAAGCGTTGTCGTACCCTAAATTGTACCCTAATCCCTCCCCATTCCTTAACCCTAACCCTAACCCCATCCCTAAACCTGACCCACTTCCGATGCCCTACCCTAACCAATGCCCTAATCTTAACCAGTACACAAACACTAACTCATGCCCTCAAACGTACGCTAACCCTTAAGAATTGTCGTATCCTATCCTGTATCCTAATCCCTCCCCATTCCCTAACCCTAACCCTAAGCGAAACCCTGAACGTGACCCTTTTCCGAGGCCTTACCCTCATCGGTGCCCTTGTCTTAACCAGTACACCAACACTAACTCGTGCCCTCACACTTACACTAACCCTTAAGCATTGTCGTACACTAACCTGTACCCTAATCCCTCTCCATTACCTAACCCTAACCCTATTCCGAATCCTAACCCTGACCCTCACCCGAAACCTTACCCTCACCCGTGCCCTAATCTTAACCAGGACACCAAGACTAACTCGTGCCCTCACACGTATGCTAACAGTAAACCGCAGCGGTACCCTAACCTGTACCCTAATCCCTCTCCATTCCCGAACCCTAACCCTAACCTGAAACCTAACCATGACACTCACCCGAAACTTTACCCTCACCCATGTCCTAATTTTAAACAGTACATCAACACTAACCCATGCCCTCTAACGTACGCTAACCCTAAGCCATTGCCGTACCCTAACCTGTACCCTAATCAATCCCCATTCCCTAACACTAACCCTAACCCTAACCCTTAACATGACCCTCTTCCGAGGCCTTACCCTCACCCGTGCCCTAATCGTATGCAGTACACTAACACTAACTAGTGACCTCACACGTATGCTAAACCTTAAGCGTTGTGGTACCCTAAACTGTGCCCTAATATCCCCCCATTCCCTAACCCTAACCCTAAGCGAAACCCTGAACGTGACCCTTTTCCGAGGCCTTACCCTCATCGGTGCCCTTGTCTTAACCAGTACACCAACACTAACTCGTGCCCTCACACTTACGCAAACCTTTAGGCATTGTCGTACCCTAACCAGTACCCTAATACCTCTCCATTGCCTAACCCTAACCCTAACCCGAATCCTAACCCTGACTCTCACCCGAAGCCTTATCCTCACCCGTGCCCTAATCTTAACCAGGACACAAAGACTAACTCGTGCCCTCACACGTACGCTAACACTAAACTGCAGCGGTACCCTAACCCGTACACTAATCCCTCTCGATTCCCTAACCCTAACCCTAACCTGAAACCTATCCATGACACTCACCCGAAACTTTACCATCACCCGTGTGCTAATTTTAACCAGTACATCAACACTAACCCATGCCCTCTAACGTACGCTAACCCTAAGCCATTGCCGTACCCTAACCTGTACCCTAATCAATCCCCATTCCCTAACCCTAACCCTAACCCTAACCCTTAACGTGACCCTCTTCCGAGGCCTTACCCTCCCCCATGCCCTAATCGTAAGCAGTACACTAACACTCCCTAGTGACCTCACACGTACGCTAAACCTTAAGTGTTGTGGTACCCTAAACTGTGCCCTAATATCTCCCCATTCGCTAACACTAACCCTAACCCGAATTCTATCCCTGACCCTCACTCGAAACCTTACCCTCACCCGTGCCCTAATCTTAACCAGGACACCAACACTAACTTGTGCCCTCACACGTACTCTAACCCTTAATCGTTGTCGTACCCTAAACTGTACCCTAATCCCTCCCCATTCCCTAACCCTAACCCTAACACGAATCCTAACCCTGACCCTCACATGAAGCCTTACCCTCACCCGTGCCCTAATCTTAACCAGGACACTAACACTAACCCTTGCCCTCACACGAACGCTAACCCTTAAGCATTGTCGTTCCCTAAGCTGTACCCTAATCCCTCTGCATTCCTTAACCCTAACCGTAACACGAATCCTAACCCTGACCCTCACCCGAAGCCTTACCCTCACCCGTGCCCTAATCTTAACCAGGACACCAACACTAACTCGTGCCCTCACACGTACGCTAAACCTTAATCGTTGTCGTACCCTAAATTGTAACCTAATCGCTCCCCATTCCTTAACCCTAACCCTAACCCCATCCCTAAACCTGACCCACTTCCGATGCCCTACCCTAACCAATGCCCTAATCTTAACCAGTACACAAACACTAACTTATGCCCTCAAACGTAGTCTAACCCTTAAGCATTGTCGTACCCTATCCTGTACCCTAATCCCTCCCCATTCCCTAACCCTAACCCTAAGCGAAACCCTGAACGTGACTCTTTTCCGAGGCCTTACCCTCATCGATGCCCTTGTCTTAACCAGTACACCAACACTAACTCGTGCCCTCACACTTACGCTAACCCTTAGGCATTGTCGTACCCTTACCAGTACCCTAATCCCTCTCCATTCCCTAACCCTAACCCTAACCCGAATCCTAACCCTGACCCTCACAAGAAGCCTTACTCTAACCCGTGCCCTAATCTTAACCAGGACCCCAAAACTAACTCGTGCCCTCACACGTACGCTAACACTAAACCGCAGCGGTACCCTAACCTGTACCCTAATCCCTCTCCATTCCCTTACCCTAAACCTAACCTGAAACCTAACCATGACACTCACCCGAAACTTTACCATCACCCGTGTCCTAATTTTAACCAGTACATCAACACTAGCCCATGCTCTCTAACGTACGCTAACCCTAAGCGATTGCGGAACCCTAACCTGTACCCTAATCAATCCCCATCCCCTAACCCTAACCCTAACCCTAACCCTTAACGTGACCCTCTTCCGAGGCCTTACCCTGCCCCGTGCCCTAATCGTAAGCAGTACACTAACACTAACTAGTGACCTCACATGTACGCTAAACCTTAAGTGTTGTGGTGCCCTAAACTGTGCCCTAATATCTCCCCATTCCCTAACCCTAACCCTAACCCGAATCCTAACCCTGACCCTAACCTGAAGCCTTACCCTCACCCCTGCCCTAATCTTAACCAGGACACTAACACTAAACCTTGCCCTCACACGAACACTAACCCTTAAGCACTTTCGTACCCTAAATTGTAACCTAATCCCACCCCATTCCTTAACCCTAACCCTAACCCCATCCCTAAACCTGACCCACTTCCGATGCCCTACCCTAACCAATGCCCTAATCTTAACCAGAACACAAACACTAACTTATGCCCTCAAAAGTAGTCTAACCCTTAAGCATTGTCGTACCCTATCCTGTACCCTAATCCCTCCCCATTCCCTAACCCTAACCCTAAGAGAAATCCTGAACGTGACCCTTTTCCGAGGCCTTACCCTCATCGGTGCCCTTGTCTTAACCAGTACACCAACACTAACTCGTGCCCTCACACTTACGCTAACCCTTAGGCGTTGTCGTACCCTAACAAGTACCCTAATCCCTCTCCATTCCCTAACCCTAACCCTAACCCGAATCCTAACCCTGAACCTCACAAGAAGCCTTACCCTCACCCGTGCCCTAATCTTAACCAGGACCCCAAGACTAACTCGTGCCCTCACACGTACGCTAACACTAAACCGCAGCGGTACCCTAACCTGTACCCTAATCCCTCTCCATTCCCTAACCCTAAACCTAACCTGAAACCTAACCATGACACTCACCCGAAACTTTACCATCACCCGTGTCCTAATTTTAACCAGTACATCAACACTAGCCCATGCCCTCTAACGTACGCTAACCCTAAGCCATTGCCGTACCCTAACCTGTACCCTAATCAATCCCCATTCCCTAACCCTAACCCTAACCCTAACCCTTAACGTGACCCTCTTCTGAGACCATACCCTCCCCCATGCCCTAATCGTAAGCAGTACACTAACACTAACTAGTGACCTCACGCGTACGCTAAACCTTAAGTGTTGTGGTACCCTAAACTGTGCCCTAATATCTCCCCATTCCCTAACCCTAACCCTAACCCGAATCCTAACCCTGACCCTCACCTGAAGCCTTACCCTCACCCGTGCCCTAATCTTAACCAGGACACCAACACTAAATCGTGCCCTCACACGTACGCTAACCCTTAATCGTTGTCGTACCCTAAACTGTACCCTAATCCCTCCCCATTCCCTAACCCTAACCCTAACACGAATTCTAACCCTGACCCTCATCTGAAGCCTTACCCTCACCCGTGCCCTAATCTTAACCAGGACACTAACACTAACCCTTGCCCTCACACGAACGCTAACCCTTAAGCACTGTCGTACCCTAAGCTGTACCCTAATCCCTCTGCATTCCTTAACCCTATCCCTAACACGAATCTTAACCCTGAACCTCAACCGAAGCCTTACCCTCACCCGTGCCCTAATCTTAACCAGGACACCAACACTAACTCGTGCCCTCACACGTACGCTAAACCTTAAGCGTTGTCGTACCCTAAATTGTACCCTAATCCCTGCCCATTCCTTAACCCTAACCCTAACCCGATCCCTAATCCTGACCCACTTCCGATGCCCTACCCTAACCAATGCCCTAATCTTAACCAGTACACAAACACTAACTCATGCCCTCAAACGTACGCTAACCCTTAAGCATTGTCGTACCCTATCCTGTATCCTAATCCCTCCCCATTCCCTATCTCTAACCCTAAGCGAAACCCTGAACGTGACCCTCACTCGAGTCCTTACCCTCATCGGTGCCCTTGTCTTAACCAGTACACCAACGCTAACTCGTGCCCTCACACTTACGCTAACCCTTAAGCATTGTCGTACCCTAACCAGTGCCCTAATCCCTCTCCATTACCTAACCCTAACCCTAACCCGAATCCTAACCCTGACCCTCACCGGAAACCTTACCCTCACCCGTGCCCTAAACTTCACCAGGACACCAACACTAACTCGTGCCCTCACACGTACGCTAACCCTTAATCGTTGTCGTACCCTAAACTGTACCCTAATCCCTCCCCATTCCCTAACCCTAACCCTAAGCGAAACCCTGAACGTGACCCTTTTCCGAGGCCTTACCCTCATCGGTGCCTTTGTCTTAACCAGTACACCAATACTAACTCGTGCCCTCACACTTACGCTAACCCTTAGGCATTGTCGTACCCTAACCAGTACCCTAATCCCTCTCCATTCCCTAACCCTAACCCTAACCCGAATCCTAACCCTGACCCTCACAAGAAGCCTTAACCTCACCCGTGCCCTAATCTTAACCAGGACCCCAAGACTAACTCGTGCCCTCACACGTACGCTAACACTAAACCGCAGCGGTTCCCTAACCCGTACCCTAATCCCTCTCCATTCCCTAACCCTAACCCTAACCTGAAACCTATCCATGACACTCACCCGAAACTTTACCATCACCCGTGTGCTAATTTTAACCAGTACATCAACACTAACCCATGCCCTCTAACGTACGCTAACCCTAAGCCATTGCCGTACCCTAACCTGTACCCTAATCAATCCCCATTCCCTAACCCTAACCCTAACCCTAACCCTTAACGTGACCCTCTTCCGAGGCCTTACCCTCACCCGTGCACTAATCGTAAGCAGTACACTAACACTAACTAGTGACCTCACGTACGCTAAACCTTAAGCGTTGTGGTACCCTAAACTGTGCCCTAATATCTCCCCTTTCCCTAACCCTAACCCTAACCCGAATTCTATCCCTGACCCTCACCCACAAACTTACCCTCACCCGTGCCCTAATCTTAACCAGGACACCAACACTAACTCGTGCCCTCACACGTACAATAACCGTTAATCGTTGTCGTACCCTAAACTGTACCCTAATCCCTCCCCATTCCCTAACCCTAACCCTAACACGAATCCTAACCCTGACCCTCACCTGAAGCCTTACCCTCACCCGTGCCCTAATCTTAACCAGGGCACTAACACTAACCCTTGCCCTCACACGAACGCTAACCCTTAAGGACTGTCGTTCCCTAAGCTGTACCCTAATCCCTCAGCATTCCTTAAACCTAACCCTAACACGAATCCTAACCCTGACCCTCACCCGAAGCCTTACCCTCACCCGTACCCTAATCTTAACCAGGACACCAACACTAACTCGTGCCCTCACACGTACGCTAAACCTTAATCGTTGTCGTACCCTAAATTGTAACCTAATCCCTCCCCATTCCTTAACCCTAACCCTAACCCCATCCCTAAACCTGACCCACTTCCGATGCCCTACCCTAACCAATGCCCTAATCTTAACCAGTACACAAACACTAACTTATGCCCTCAAACGTAGTCTAACCCTTAAGCATTGTCGTACCCTATCCTGTATCCTAATCCCTCCCCATTCCCTAAACCTAACCCTAAGCGAAACCCTGAACGTGACCCTTTTCCGAGGCCTTACCCTCATCGGTGCCCTTGTCTTAACCAGTACACCAACACTAACTCGTGCCCTCACACTTACGCTAACCCTTAAGCACTGTCGTACCCTAACCTGTGCCCTAATCCCTCTCCATTCCCTAACCCTAGCCCTAACCTGAAACCTAACCATGACACTCACCCGAAACTTTACCCTCACCCGTGTCCTAATTTTAACCAGTACATCAACACTAACCCATGGCCTCTAACGTACGGTAAACCTAAGCAATTGCTGTACCCTAACCTGTACCCTAATCAATCCCCATTCCCTAACCCTAACCCTAACCCTAACCCTTAACGTGACCCTCTTCCGAGGCCTTACGCTCACCCGTGCCCTAATCGTAAGCAGCACACTAACTAGTGACCCCACACGTGTGCTAAACCTTAAGCGTTGTGGTACCCTAAACTGTGCCCTAATATCTCCCCATTCCCTAACCCTAACCCTAACCCGAATTCTATCCCTGACCCTCACCCGAAACCTTACCCTCACCCGTGCCCTAATCTTAACCAGGACACCAAGAATAACTCGTGCCCTCACACGTACGCTAACCCTTAATCGTTGTCATACCCTAAACTGTACCCTAATCCCTCCCCATTCCTTAACCCTAACCCTAACACGAATTCTAACCCTGACCCTCACCCGAAACCTTACCCTCACCCGTGCCCTAATCTTAACCAGGACACCAAGACTAACTCGTGCCCTCACACGTACGATAACCGTTAATCGTTGTCGTACCCTAAACTGTACCCTAATCCCTCTGCATTCCTTAACCCTATCCCTAACACGAATCCGAACCCTGACCCTCACCCGAAACCTTACCCTCACCCGTGCCCTAATCTTAACCAGGACACCAACACTAACTCGTGCCCTCACACGTACGCTAACCCTTAATCGTTGTCATACCCTAAACTGTACCCTAATCCCTCCCCATTCCCTAACCCTAACCCTAACCCGAATCCTAACCCTGATCCTCACCTGAAGCCTTACCCTCACCCGTGCCCTAATCTTAACCAGGACACTAACACTACCACTTGCCCTCACACGAACGCTAACCCTTAAGCACTGTCGTACCCTAAGCTGTACCCTAATCTCTCTGCATTCCTTAACCCTAACCCTAACCCCATCCCTAAACCTGACCCACTTCCGATGCCCTACCCTAACCAATGCCCTAATCTTAACCAGTACACAAACACTAACTCATTCCCTCAAACGTACGCTAACCCTTAAGCTTTGTCGTACCCTATCCTGTACCCTAATCCCTCCCCATTCCCTAACGCTAACCCTAAGCGAAACCCTGGATGTGACCCTTTTCCGAGGCCTTACCCTCATCGGTGCCCTTGTCTTAACCAGTACACCAACACTAACTCGTGCCCTCACACTTACGCTAACCCTTAAGCATTGTCGTACCCTAACCTGTACCCTAATCCCTCTCCATTACCTAACCCTAACCCTATTCCGAATCCTAACCCTGACCCTCACCCGAAACCTTACCCTCACCCGTGCCCTAATCTTAACCAGGACACCAAGACTAACTCGTGCCCTCACACGTATGCTAACAGTAAACCGCAGCGGTACCCTAACCTGTACCCTAATCCCTCTCCATTCCCGAACCCTAACCCTAACCTGAAACCTAACCATGACACTCACCCGAAACTTTACCCTCACCCATGTCCTAATTTTAACCAGTACATCAACACTAACCCATGCCCTCTAACGTACGCTAACCCTAAGCCATTGCCGTACCCTAACCTGTACCCTAATCAATCCCCATTCCCTAACACTAACCCTAACCCTAACCCTTAACATGACCCTCTTCCGAGGCCTTACCCTCACCCGTGCCCTAATCGTAAGCAGTACACTAACACTAACTAGTGACCTCACACGTATGCTAAACCTTAAGCGTTGTGGTACCCTAAATTGTGCCCTAATATCCCCCCATTCCCTAACCCTAACCCTAGGCGAAACCCTGAACGTGACCCTTTTCCAAGGCCTTACCCTCATCGGTGCCCTTGTCTTAACCAGTACACCAACACTAACTCGTGCCCTCACACTTACGCAAACCTTTAGGCATTGTCGTACCCTAACCAGTACCCTAATACCTCTCCATTCCCTAACCCTAACCCTAACCCGAATCCTAACCCTGACTCTCACCCGAAGCCTTATCCTCACCCGTGCCCTAATCTTAACCAGGACACAAAGACTAACTCGTGCCCTCACACGTACGCTAACACTAAACCGCAGCGGTACCCTAACCCGTACACTAATCCCTCTCGATTCCCTAACCCTAACCCTAACCTGAAACCTATCCATGACACTCACCCGAAACTTTACCATCACCCGTGTGCTAATTTTAACCAGTACATCAACACTAACCCATGCCCTCTAACGTACGCTAACCCTAAGCCATTGCCGTACCCTAACCTGTACCCTAATCAATCCCCATTCCCTAACCCTAACCATAACCCTAACCCTTAACGTGACCCTCTTCCGAGGCCTTACCCTCACCCGTGCCCTAATCGTAAGCAGTACACTAACACTAACTAGTGACCTCACGTACGCTAAACCTTAAGCGTTGTGGTACCCTAAACTGTGCCCTAATATCTCCCCATTCCCTAACCCTAACCCTAACCCGAATCCTAACCCTGACCCTCACCTGAAGCCTTACCCTCACCCGTGCCCTAATCTTAACCAGGACACTAACACTAACCCTTGCCCTCACACGAACGCTAACCCTTAAGCACTGTCGTACCCTAAGCTGTACCCTAATCCCTCTGCATTCCTTAACCCTATCCCTAACACGAATCCTAACCCTGACCCTCACCCGAAGCCTTACCCTCACCCGTGCCCTAATCTTAACCAGGACACCAACACTAACTCGTGCCCTCACACGTACGCTAAACCTTAAGCGTTGTCGTACCCTAAATTGTACCCTAATCCCTCCCCATTCCTTAACCCTAACCCTAACCCGATCCCTAAACCTGACCCACTTCCGATGCCCTACCCTAACCAATGCCCTAATCTTAACCAGTACACAAACACTAACTAATGCCCTCAAACGTAGGCTAACCCTTAAGCATTGTCGTACCCTATACTGTATCCTAATCCCTCCCCATTCCCTAACCCTAACCCTAAGCGAAACCCTGAACGTGACCCTTTTCGAGGCCTTACCCTCATCGGTGCCCTTGTCTTAACCAGTACACCAACACTAACTCGTGCCCTCACACTTACGCTAACCCTTAAGCATTGTCGTACCCTAACCTGTGCCCTAATCCCTCTCCATTACCTAACCCTAACCCTATTCCGAATCCTAACCCTGACCCTCACCCGAAACCTTACCCTCACCCGTGCCCTAATCTTAACCAGGACACCAAGACTAACTCGTGCCCTCACACGTATGCTAACAGTAAACCGCAGCGGTACCCTAACCTGTACCCTAATCCCTCTCCATTCCCGAACCCTAACCCTAACCTGAAACCTAACCATGACACTCACCCGAAACTTTACCCTCACCCATGTCCTAATTTTAAACAGTACATCAACACTAACCCATGCCCTCTAACGTACGCTAACCCTAAGCCATTGCCGTACCCTAACCTGTACCCTAATCAATCCCCATTCCCTAACACTAACGCTAACCCTAACCCTTAACATGACCCTCTTCCGAGGCCTTACCCTCACCCGTGCCCTAATCGTATGCAGTACACTAACACTAACTAGTGACCTCACACGTATGCTAAACCTTAAGCGTTGTGGTACCCTAAACTGTGCCCTAATATCCCCCCATTCCCTAACCCTAACCCTAAGCGAAACCCTGAACGTGACCCTTTTCCGAGGCCTTACCCTCATCGGTGCCCTTGTCTTAACCAGTACACCAACACTAACTCGTGCCCTCACACTTACGCAAACCTTTAGGCATTGTCGTACCCTAACCAGTACCCTAATACCTCTCCATTGCCTAACCCTAACCCTAACCCGAATCCTAACCCTGACTCTCACCCGAAGCCTTATCCTCACCCGTGCCCTAATCTTAACCAGGACACAAAGACTAACTCGTGCCCTCACACGTACGCTAACACTAAACCGCAGCGGTACCCTAACCCGTACACTAATCCCTCTCGATTCCCTAACCCTAACCCTAACCTGAAACCTATCCATGACACTCACCCGAAACTTTACCATCACCCGTGTGCTAATTTTAACCAGTACATCAACACTAACCCATGCCCTCTAACGTACGCTAACCCTAAGCCATTGCCGTACCCTAACCTGTACCCTAATCAATCCCCATTCCCTAACCCTAACCCTAACCCTAACCCTTAACGTGACCCTCTTCCGAGGCCTTACCCTCCCCCATGCCCTAATCGTAAGCAGTACACTAACACTCCCTAGTGACCTCACACGTACGCTAAACCTTAAGTGTTGTGGTACCCTAAACTGTGCCCTAATATCTCCCCATTCGCTAACACTAACCCTAACCCGAATTCTATCCCTGACCCTCACTCGAAACCTTACCCTCACCCGTGCCCTAATCTTAACCAGGACACCAACACTAACTTGTGCCCTCACACGTACTCTAACCCTTAATCGTTGTCGTACCCTAAACTGTACCCTAATCCCTCCCCATTCCCTAACCCTAACCCTAACACGAATCCTAACCCTGACCCTCACATGAAGCCTTACCCTCACCCGTGCCCTAATCTTAACCAGGACACTAACACTAACCCTTGCCCTCACACGAACGCTAACCCTTAAGCATTGTCGTTCCCTAAGCTGTACCCTAATCCCTCTGCATTCCTTAACCCTAACCGTAACACGAATCCTAACCCTGACCCTCACCCGAAGCCTTACCCTCACCCGTGCCCTAATCTTAACCAGGACACCAACACTAACTCGTGCCCTCACACGTACGCTAAACCTTAATCGTTGTCGTACCCTAAATTGTAACCTAATCGCTCCCCATTCCTTAACCCTAACCCTAACCCCATCCCTAAACCTGACCCACTTCCGATGCCCTACCCTAACCAATGCCCTAATCTTAACCAGTACACAAACACTAACTTATGCCCTCAAACGTAGTCTAACCCTTAAGCATTGTCGTACCCTATCCTGTACCCTAATCCCTCCCCATTCCCTAACCCTAACCCTAAGCGAAACCCTGAACGTGACTCTTTTCCGAGGCCTTACCCTCATCGGTGCCCTTGTCTTAACCAGTACACCAACACTAACTCGTGCCCTCACACTTACGCTAACCCTTAGGCATTGTCGTACCCTTACCAGTACCCTAATCCCTCTCCATTCCCTAACCCTAACCCTAACCCGAATCCTAACCCTGACCCTCACAAGAAGCCTTACTCTAACCCGTGCCCTAATCTTAACCAGGACCCCAAAACTAACTCGTGCCCTCACACGTACGCTAACACTAAACCGCAGCGGTACCCTAACCTGTACCCTAATCCCTCTCCATTCCCTTACCCTAAACCTAACCTGAAACCTAACCATGACACTCACCCGAAACTTTACCATCACCCGTGTCCTAATTTTAACCAGTACATCAACACTAGCCCATGCTCTCTAACGTACGCTAACCCTAAGCGATTGCGGAACCCTAACCTGTACCCTAATCAATCCCCATCCCCTAACCCTAACCCTAACCCTAACCCTTAACGTGACCCTCTTCCGAGGCCTTACCCTGCCCCGTGCCCTAATCGTAAGCAGTACACTAACACTAACTAGTGACCTCACACGTACGCTAAACCTTAAGTGTTGTGGTGCCCTAAACTGTGCCCTAATATCTCCCCATTCCCTAACCCTAACCCTAACCCGAATCCTAACCCTGACCCTAACCTGAAGCCTTACCCTCACCCCTGCCCTAATCTTAACCAGGACACTAACACTAAACCTTGCCCTCACACGAACACTAACCCTTAAGCACTGTCGTACCCTAAATTGTAACCTAATCCCACCCCATTCCTTAACCCTAACCCTAACCCCATCCCTAAACCTGACCCACTTCCGATGCCCTACCCTAACCAATGCCCTAATCTTAACCAGAACACAAACACTAACTTATGCCCTCAAAAGTAGTCTAACCCTTAAGCATTGTCGTACCCTATCCTGTACCCTAATCCCTCCCCATTCCCTAACCCTAACCCTAAGAGAAATCCTGAACGTGACCCTTTTCCGAGGCCTTACCCTCATCGGTGCCCTTGTCTTAACCAGTACACCAACACTAACTCGTGCCCTCACACTTACGCTAACCCTTACGCGTTGTCGTACCCTAACAAGTACCCTAATCCCTCTCCATTCCCTAACCCTAACCCTAACCCGAATCCTAACCCTGAACCTCACAAGAAGCCTTACCCTCACCCGTGCCCTAATCTTAACCAGGACCCCAAGACTAACTCGTGCCCTCACACGTACGCTAACACTAAACCGCAGCGGTACCCTAACCTGTACCCTAATCCCTCTCCATTCCCTAACCCTAAACCTAACCTGAAACCTAACCATGACACTCACCCGAAACTTTACCATCACCCGTGTCCTAATTTTAACCAGTACATCAACACTAGCCCATGCCCTCTAACGTACGCTAACCCTAAGCCATTGCCGTACCCTAACCTGTACCCTAATCAATCCCCATTCCCTAACCCTAACCCTAACCCTAACCCTTAACGTGACCCTCTTCTGAGACCATACCCTCCCCCATGCCCTAATCGTAAGCAGTACACTAACACTAACTAGTGACCTCACGCGTACGCTAAACCTTAAGTGTTGTGGTACCCTAAACTGTGCCCTAATATCTCCCCATTCCCTAACCCTAACCCTAACCCGAATCCTAACCCTGACCCTCACCTGAAGCCTTACCCTCACCCGTGCCCTAATCTTAACCAGGACACCAACACTAAATCGTGCCCTCACACGTACGCTAACCCTTAATCGTTGTCGTACCCTAAACTGTACCCTAATCCCTCCCCATTCCCTAACCCTAACCCTAACACGAATTCTAACCCTGACCCTCATCTGAAGCCTTACCCTCACCCGTGCCCTAATCTTAACCAGGACACTAACACTAACCCTTGCCCTCACACGAACGCTAACCCTTAAGCACTGTCGTACCCTAAGCTGTACCCTAATCCCTCTGCATTCCTTAACCCTATCCCTAACACGAATCTTAACCCTGAACCTCAACCGAAGCCTTACCCTCACCCGTGCCCTAATCTTAACCAGGACACCAACACTAACTCGTGCCCTCACACGTACGCTAAACCTTAAGCGTTGTCGTACCCTAAATTGTACCCTAATCCCTGCCCATTCCTTAACCCTAACCCTAACCCGATCCCTAATCCTGACCCACTTCCGATGCCCTACCCTAACCAATGCCCTAATCTTAACCAGTACACAAACACTAACTCATGCCCTCAAACGTACGCTAACCCTTAAGCATTGTCGTACCCTATCCTGTATCCTAATCCCTCCCCATTCCCTATCTCTAACCCTAAGCGAAACCCTGAACGTGACCCTCACTCGAGTCCTTACCCTCATCGGTGCCCTTGTCTTAACCAGTACACCAACGCTAACTCGTGCCCTCACACTTACGCTAACCCTTAAGCATTGTCGTACCCTAACCAGTGCCCTAATCCCTCTCCATTACCTAACCCTAACCCTAACCCGAATCCTAACCCTGACCCTCACCGGAAACCTTACCCTCACCCGTGCCCTAAACTTCACCAGGACACCAACACTAACTCGTGCCCTCACACGTACGCTAACCCTTAATCGTTGTCGTACCCTAAACTGTACCCTAATCCCTCCCCATTCCCTAACCCTAACCCTAAGCGAAACCCTGAACGTGACCCTTTTCCGAGGCCTTACCCTCATCGGTGCCTTTGTCTTAACCAGTACACCAATACTAACTCGTGCCCTCACACTTACGCTAACCCTTAGGCATTGTCGTACCCTAACCAGTACCCTAATCCCTCTCCATTCCCTAACCCTAACCCTAACCCGAATCCTAACCCTGACCCTCACAAGAAGCCTTAACCTCACCCGTGCCCTAATCTTAACCAGGACCCCAAGACTAACTCGTGCCCTCACACGTACGCTAACACTAAACCGCAGCGGTTCCCTAACCCGTACCCTAATCCCTCTCCATTCCCTAACCCTAACCCTAACCTGAAACCTATCCATGACACTCACCCGAAACTTTACCATCACCCGTGTGCTAATTTTAACCAGTACATCAACACTAACCCATGCCCTCTAACGTACGCTAACCCTAAGCCATTGCCGTACCCTAACCTGTACCCTAATCAATCCCCATTCCCTAACCCTAACCCTAACCCTAACCCTTAACGTGACCCTCTTCCGAGGCCTTACCCTCACCCGTGCACTAATCGTAAGCAGTACACTAACACTAACTAGTGACCTCACGTACGCTAAACCTTAAGCGTTGTGGTACCCTAAACTGTGCCCTAATATCTCCCCTTTCCCTAACCCTAACCCTAACCCGAATTCTATCCCTGACCCTCACCCACAAACTTACCCTCACCCGTGCCCTAATCTTAACCAGGACACCAACACTAACTCGTGCCCTCACACGTACAATAACCGTTAATCGTTGTCGTACCCTAAACTGTACCCTAATCCCTCCCCATTCCCTAACCCTAACCCTAACACGAATCCTAACCCTGACCCTCACCTGAAGCCTTACCCTCACCCGTGCCCTAATCTTAACCAGGGCACTAACACTAACCCTTGCCCTCACACGAACGCTAACCCTTAAGGACTATCGTTCCCTAAGCTGTACCCTAATCCCTCAGCATTCCTTAAACCTAACCCTAACACGAATCCTAACCCTGACCCTCACCCGAAGCCTTACCCTCACCCGTACCCTAATCTTAACCAGGACACCAACACTAACTCGTGCCCTCACACGTACGCTAAACCTTAATCGTTGTCGTACCCTAAATTGTAACCTAATCCCTCCCCATTCCTTAACCCTAACCCTAACCCCATCCCTAAACCTGACCCACTTCCGATGCCCTACCCTAACCAATGCCCTAATCTTAACCAGTACACAAACACTAACTTATGCCCTCAAACGTAGTCTAACCCTTAAGCATTGTCGTACCCTATCCTGTATCCTAATCCCTCCCCATTCCCTAAACCTAACCCTAAGCGAAACCCTGAACGTGACCCTTTTCCGAGGCCTTACCCTCATCGGTGCCCTTGTCTTAACCAGTACACCAACACTAACTCGTGCCCTCACACTTACGCTAACCCTTAAGCACTGTCGTACCCTAACCTGTGCCCTAATCCCTCTCCATTCCCTAACCCTAGCCCTAACCTGAAACCTAACCATGACACTCACCCGAAACTTTACCCTCACCCGTGTCCTAATTTTAACCAGTACATCAACACTAACCCATGGCCTCTAACGTACGGTAAACCTAAGCAATTGCTGTACCCTAACCTGTACCCTAATCAATCCCCATTCCCTAACCCTAACCCTAACCCTAACCCTTAACGTGACCCTCTTCCGAGGCCTTACGCTCACCCGTGCCCTAATCGTAAGCAGCACACTAACTAGTGACCCCACACGTGTGCTAAACCTTAAGCGTTGTGGTACCCTAAACTGTGCCCTAATATCTCCCCATTCCCTAACCCTAACCCTAACCCGAATTCTATCCCTGACCCTCACCCGAAACCTTACCCTCACCCGTGCCCTAATCTTAACCAGGACACCAAGAATAACTCGTGCCCTCACACGTACGCTAACCCTTAATCGTTGTCATACCCTAAACTGTACCCTAATCCCTCCCCATTCCTTAACCCTAACCCTAACACGAATTCTAACCCTGACCCTCACCCGAAACCTTACCCTCACCCGTGCCCTAATCTTAACCAGGACACCAAGACTAACTCGTGCCCTCACACGTACGATAACCGTTAATCGTTGTCGTACCCTAAACTGTACCCTAATCCCTCTGCATTCCTTAACCCTATCCCTAACACGAATCCGAACCCTGACCCTCACCCGAAACCTTACCCTCACCCGTGCCCTAATCTTAACCAGGACACCAACACTAACTCGTGCCCTCACACGTACGCTAACCCTTAATCGTTGTCATACCCTAAACTGTACCCTAATCCCTCCCCATTCCCTAACCCTAACCCTAACCCGAATCCTAACCCTGATCCTCACCTGAAGCCTTACCCTCACCCGTGCCCTAATCTTAACCAGGACACTAACACTACCACTTGCCCTCACACGAACGCTAACCCTTAAGCACTGTCGTACCCTAAGCTGTACCCTAATCTCTCTGCATTCCTTAACCCTAACCCTAACCCCATCCCTAAACCTGACCCACTTCCGATGCCCTACCCTAACCAATGCCCTAATCTTAACCAGTACACAAACACTAACTCATTCCCTCAAACGTACGCTAACCCTTAAGCTTTGTCGTACCCTATCCTGTACCCTAATCCCTCCCCATTCCCTAACGCTAACCCTAAGCGAAACCCTGGATGTGACCCTTTTCCGAGGCCTTACCCTCATCGGTGCCCTTGTCTTAACCAGTACACCAACACTAACTCGTGCCCTCACACTTACGCTAACCCTTAAGCATTGTCGTACCCTAACCTGTACCCTAATCCCTCTCCATTACCTAACCCTAACCCTATTCCGAATCCTAACCCTGACCCTCACCCGAAACCTTACCCTCACCCGTGCCCTAATCTTAACCAGGACAC
This sequence comes from Inia geoffrensis, assembly GCA_036417435.1. Classification (NCBI taxonomy): domain Eukaryota; kingdom Metazoa; phylum Chordata; class Mammalia; order Artiodactyla; family Iniidae; genus Inia; species Inia geoffrensis. The sequence continues at coordinate 18,859 of JAZAQT010000095.1, read as the reverse complement.
CAAGACTAACTCGTGCCCTCACACGTATGCTAACAGTAAACCGCAGCGGTACCCTAACCTGTACCCTAATCCCTCTCCATTCCCGAACCCTAACCCTAACCTGAAACCTAACCATGACACTCACCCGAAACTTTACCCTCACCCATGTCCTAATTTTAACCAGTACATCAACACTAACCCATGCCCTCTAACGTACGCTAACCCTAAGCCATTGCCGTACCCTAACCTGTACCCTAATCAATCCCCATTCCCTAACACTAACCCTAACCCTAACCCTTAACATGACCCTCTTCCGAGGCCTTACCCTCACCCGTGCCCTAATCGTAAGCAGTACACTAACACTAACTAGTGACCTCACACGTATGCTAAACCTTAAGCGTTGTGGTACCCTAAATTGTGCCCTAATATCCCCCCATTCCCTAACCCTAACCCTAGGCGAAACCCTGAACGTGACCCTTTTCCAAGGCCTTACCCTCATCGGTGCCCTTGTCTTAACCAGTACACCAACACTAACTCGTGCCCTCACACTTACGCAAACCTTTAGGCATTGTCGTACCCTAACCAGTACCCTAATACCTCTCCATTCCCTAACCCTAACCCTAACCCGAATCCTAACCCTGACTCTCACCCGAAGCCTTATCCTCACCCGTGCCCTAATCTTAACCAGGACACAAAGACTAACTCGTGCCCTCACACGTACGCTAACACTAAACCGCAGCGGTACCCTAACCCGTACACTAATCCCTCTCGATTCCCTAACCCTAACCCTAACCTGAAACCTATCCATGACACTCACCCGAAACTTTACCATCACCCGTGTGCTAATTTTAACCAGTACATCAACACTAACCCATGCCCTCTAACGTACGCTAACCCTAAGCCATTGCCGTACCCTAACCTGTACCCTAATCAATCCCCATTCCCTAACCCTAACCCTAACCCTAACCCTTAACGTGACCCTCTTCCGAGGCCTTACCCTCCCCCGTGCCCTAATCGTAAGCAGTACACTAACACTCCCTAGTGACCTCACACGTACGCTAAACCTTAAGTGTTGTGGTACCCTAAACTGTGCCCTAATATCTCCCCATTCGCTAACACTAACCCTAACCCGAATTCTATCCCTGACCCTCACCCGAAACCTTACCCTCACCCGTGCCCTAATCTTAACCAGGACACCAACACTAACTAGTGACCTCGAGTACGCTAAACCTTAAGCGTTGTGGTACCCTAAACTGTGCCCTAATATCTCCCCTTTCCCTAACCCTAACCCTAACCCGAATCCTAACCCTGAACCTCACCTGAATCCTTACCCTCAACCGTGCCCTAATCTTAACCAGGACACTAACACTAACACTTGCCCTCACACGAACGCTAACCCTTAAGCACTGTCGTTCCCTAAACTGTACCCTAATCCCTCTGCATTCCTTAACCCTAACCCTAACACGAATCCTAACCCTGACCCTCACCCGAAGCCTTACCCTCACCCGTGCCCTAATCTTAACCAGGACACCAACACTAACTCGTGCCCTCACACGTACGCTAAACCTTAATCGTTGTCGTACCCTAAATTGTAACCTAATCCCTCCCCATTCCTTAACCCTAACCCTAACCCCATCCCTAAACCTGACCCACTTCCGATGCCCTACCCTAACCAATGCCCTAAACTTAACCAGTACACAAACACTAACTTTTGCCCTCAAACGTAGTCTAACCCTTAAGCATTGTCGTACCCTATCCTGTACCCTAATCCCTCCCCATTCCCTAACCCTAACCCTAAGCGAAACCCTGAACGTGACCCTTTTCCGAGGCCTTACCCTCATCGGTGCCCTTGGCTTAACCAGTACACCAACACTAACTCGTGCCCTCACACTTACGCTAACCCTTAAGCATTGTCGTACCCTAACCTGTACCCTAATCCCTCTCCATTCCCTAACCCTAACCCTAACCCGAATCCTAACCCTGACCCTCACCCGAAACCTTACCCTCACCCGTGCCCTAATCTTAACCAGGACACCAAGACTAACTCGTGCCCTCACACGTACGCTAACACTAAACCGCAGCGGTACCCTAACCTGTACCCTAATCCCTCTCCATTCCCTCACCCTAACCTAACCTGAAACCTAACCATGACACTCACCCGAAACTTTACCCTCACCCGTGTTCTAATTTTAACCAGTACATAAACACTAACCCATGCCCTGTAACGTACGCTAACCCTAAGCCATTGCCGTACCCTAACCTGTACCCTAATCAATCCCCATTAACTAACCCTAACCCTAACCCTAACCCTTAACGTGACCCTCTTCCGAGGCCTTACCCTCCCCCGTGCCCTAATCGTAAGCAGTACACTAACACTAACTAGTGACCTCACACTTATGCTAAACCGTAAGCGTTGTGGTACCCTAAACTGTGCCCTAATATCTCCGCATTCACTAACACTAACCCTAACCCGAATTCTATCCCTGACCCTCACCCACAACCTTACCCTCACCCGTGCCCTAATCTTAACCAGGACACCAACACTAACTCGTGCCCTCACACGTACGATAACCGTTAATCGTTGTCGTACCCTAAACTGTACCCTAATCCCTCCCCATTCCCTAACCCTAACCCTAACACGAATCCTAACCCTGACCCTCACCTGAAGCCTCACCCTCACCCGTGTCCTAATCTTAACCAGGGCACTAACACTAACCCTTGCCCTCACACGAACGCTAACCCTTAAGGACTGTCGTTCCCTAAGCTGTACCCTAATCCCTCAGCATTCCTTAAACCTAACCGTAACACGAATCCTAACCCTGACCCTCACCCGAAGCCTTACCCTCACCCGTACCCTAATCTTAACCAGGACACCAACACTAACTCGTGCCCTCACACGTACGCTAAACCTTAATCGTTGTCGTACCCTAAATTGTAACCTAATCCCTCCCCATTCCTTAACCCTAACCCTAACCCCATCCCTAAACCTGACCCACTTCCGATGCCCTACCCTAACCAATGCCCTAATCTTAACCAGTACACAAACACTAACTTATGCCCTCAAACGTAGTCTAACCCTTAAGCATTGTCGTACCCTATCCTGTACCCTAATCCCTCCCCATTCCCTAACCCTAACCCTAAGCGAAACTCTGAACGTGACCCTTTTCCGAGGCCTTACCCTCATTGGTGCCCTTGTCTTAACCAGTACACCAACACTAACTCGTGCCCTCACCCTTACGCTAACCCTTAAGCATTGTCGTACCCTAACCTGTACCCTAATCCCTCTCCATTCCCTAACCCTAACCCTAACCCGAATCCTAACACTGACCCTCACCGAAACCTTACCCTCACCCGTGCCCTAATCTTAACCAGGACACCAAGACTAACTCGTGCCCTCACACGTACGCTAACAATAAACCGCAGCGGTACCCTAACCTGTACCCTAATCCCTCTCCATTCCCTAACCCTAACCCTAACCTGAAACCTAACCATGACACTCACCCGAAACTTTACCCTCACCCGTGTCCTAATTTTAGCCAGTACATCAACACTAACCCATGCCTTCTAACGTACGCTAACCCTAAGCCATTGCCGTACCCTAACCTGTACCCTAATCAATCCCCATTCCCTAACCCTAACCCTAACCCTAACCCTTAACGTGACCCTCTTCCGAGGCCTTACCCTCCCCCGTGCCCTATTCATAAGCAGTACACTAACACTAACTAGTGACCTCACACGTATGCTAAACCTTAAGCGTTGTGGTACCCTAAACTGTGCCCTAATATCTCCCCATTCCCTAACACTAACCCTAACCCGAATTCTATCCCTGACCCTCACCCAAAACCTTACCCTCACCCGTGCCCTAATCTTAACCAGGACACCAACACTAACTCGTGCCCTCACACGTACGCTAACCCTCAATCGTTGTCGTACCCTAAACTGTACCCTAATCCCTCCCCATTCCCTAACCCTAACCCTAACACGAATCCTAACCCTGACCCTCACCTGAAGCCTTACCCTCACCCGTGCCCTAATCTTAACCATGACACTAACACTAACCCTTGCCCTCACACGAACGCTAACCCTTAAGCACTGTCGTACCCTAAGCTGTATCCTAATCCCTCTGCATTCCTTAACCCTATCCCTAACACGAATCCGAACCCTGACCCTCACCCGAAGCCTTACCCTCACCCGTGCCCTAATCTTAACCAGGACACCAACACTAACTCGTGCCCTCACACGTACGCTAAACCTTAAGCGTTGTCGTACCCTAAATTGTACCCTAATCCCTCCCCATTCCTTAACCCTAACCCTAACCCGATCCCTAAACCTGACCCACTTCCGATTCCCTACCCTAACCAATGCCTTAATCTTAACCAGTACACAAACACTAACTCATGCCCTCAAACGTACGCTAACCCTTAAGCATTGTCGTACCCTATCCTGTATCCTGATCCCTCCCCATTCCCTAACCCTAACCCTAAGCGAAACCCTGAACGTGACCCTTTTCCGAGGCCTTACCCTCATCGGAGCCCTTGTCTTAACCAGTACACCAACACTAACTCATGCCCTCACACTTACGCTAACCCTTAAGCACTGTCGTACCCTAACCTGTGCCCTAATCCCTCTCCATTACCTAACCCTAACCCTAACCCGAATCCTAACCCTGACCCTCACCCGAAACATTACCCTCACCCGTTCCCTAATCTTAAACAGGACACCAAGACTAACTCGTGCCCTCACACGTACGCTAACTCTAAACCGCAGCGGTACCCTAACCTTTACCCTAATCCCTCTCCATTCCCTAACCCTAGCCCTAACCTGAAACCTAACCATGACACTCACCCGAAACTTTACCCTCACCCGTGTCCTAATTTTAACCAGTACATCAACACTAACCCATGGCCTCTAACGTACGCTAAACCTAAGCGATTGCTGTACCCTAACCTGTACCCTAATCAATCCCCATTCCCTAACCCTAACCCTAACCGTAACCCTTAACGTGACGCTCTTCCGAGGCCTTACCCTCACCCGTGCCCTAATCGTAAGCAGCACACTAACACTAACTAGTGACCTCACACGTGTGCTAAACCTTAAGCGTTGTGGTACCCTAAACTGTGCCCTAATATCTCCCCATTCCCTAACCCTAACCCTAACCCGAATTCTATCCCTGACCCTCACCCGAAACCTTACCCTCACCCGTGCCCTAATCTTAACCAGGACACCAAGAATAACTCGTGCCCTCACACGTACGCTAACCCTTAATCGTTGTCATACCCTAAACTGTACCCTAATCCCTCCCCATTCCCTAACCCTAACCCTAACCCGAATCCTAACCGTGACCCTCACCTGAAGCCTTACCCTCACCCGTGCCCTAATCTTAACCAGGACACTAACACTACCACTTGCCCTCACACGAACGCTAACCCTTAAGCACTGTCGTACCCTAAGCTTTACCCTAATCCCTCTGCATTCCTTAACCCTAACCCTAACACGAATCCTAACCCTGACCCTCACCCGAAGCCTTACCCTCACCCGTGCCTTAATCTTAACCAGGACACCAACACTAACTCGTGCCCTCACACGTACGCTAAACCTTAAGCGTTGTCGTACCCTAAATTGTACCCTAATCCCTCCCCATTCCTTAACCCTAACCCTAACCCCATCCCTAAACCTGACCCACTTCCGATGCCCTACCCTAACCAATGCCCTAATCTTAACCAGTACACAAACACTAACTCATGCCCTCAAACGTACGCTAACCCTTAAGCTTTGTCGTACCCTATCCTGTACCCTAATCCCTCCCCATTCCCTAACCCTAACCCTAAGCGAAACCCTGTACGTGACCCTTTTCCGAGGCCTTACCCTCATTGGTTCCCTTGTCTAACCAGTACACCAACACTAACTCGTGCCCTCACACTTACGCTAACCCTTAGGCATTTTCGTACCCTAACCAGTACCCTAATCCCTCTCCATTCCCTAGCCCTAACCCTAACCCGAATCCTAACCCTGAACCTCACCCGAAACCTTACCCTCACCCGTGCCCTAATCTTAACCAGGACACCAAGACTAACTCGTGCCCTCACTCGTATGCTAACACTAAACCGCAGCGGTACCCTAACCTGTACCCTGATCCCTCTCCATTCCCTAACCCTAACCCTAACCTGAAACCTATCCATGACACTCACCCGAAACTTTACCATCACCCGTGTGCTAATTTTAACCAGTACATCAACACTAACCCATGCCCTCTAACGTACGCTAACCCTAAGCCATTGCCGTACCCTAACCTGTACCCTAATCAATCCCCATTCCCTAACCCTAACCATAACCCTAACCCTTAACGTGACCCTCTTCCGAGGCCTTACCCTCACCCGTGCCCTAATCGTAAGCAGTACACTAACACTAACTAGTGACCTCACGTACGCTAAACCTTAAGCGTTGTGGTACCCTAAACTGTGCCCTAATATCTCCCCATTCCCTAACCCTAACCCTAACCCGAATCCTAACCCTGATCCTCACCTGAAGCCTTACCCTCACCCGTGCCCTAATCTTAACCAGGACACTAACACTAACCCTTGCCCTCACACGAACGCTAACCCTTAAGCACTGTCGTACCCTAAGCTGTACCCTAATCCCTCTGCATTCCTTAACCCTATCCCTAACACGAATCCTAATCCTGACCCTCACCCGAAGCCTTACCCTCACCCGTGCCCTAATCTTAACCAGGACACCAACACTAACTCGTGCCCTCACACGTACGCTAACCCTTAATCGTTGTCGTACCCTAAACTGTACCCTAATCCCTCCCCATTCCCTAACACTAACCCTAACAGGAATCCTAACCCTGACCCTCACCCGAAGCCTTACCCTCACCCGTGCCCTAATCTTAACCAGGACACCAACACTAACTCGTGCCCTCACACGTACGCTAAACCTTAAGCGTTGTCGTACCCTAAATTGTACCCTAATCCCTCCCCATTCCTTAACCCTAACCCTAACCCCATCCCTAAATCTGACCCACTTCCGATGCCCTACCCTAACCAATGCCCTAATCTTAACAAGTACACAAACACTAACTCATGCCCTCAAACGTACGCTAACCCTTAAGAATTGTCGTATCCTATCCTGTATCCTAATCCCTCCCCATTCCCTAACCCTAACCCTAAGCGAAACCCTGAACGTGACCCTTTTCCGAGGCCTAACCCTCATCGGTGCCCTTGTCTTAACCAGTACACCAACACTAACTCGTGCCCTCACACTTACGCTAACCCTTAAGCATTGTCGTACCCTAACCTGTACCCTAATCCCTCTCCATTACCTAACCCTAACCCTATTCCGAATCCTAACCCTGACTCTCACCCGAAACCTTACCCTCACCCGTGCCCTAATCTTAACCAGGACACCAAGACTAACTCGTGCCCTCACACGTATGCTAACAGTAAACCGCAGTGGTACCCTAACCTGTACCCTAATCCCTCTCCATTCCCTTACCCTAACCCTAACCTGAAACCTAACCATGACACTCACCCGAAACTTTACCCTCACCCATGTCCTAATTTTAACCAGTACATCAACACTAACCCATGCCCTCTAACGTACGCTAACCCTAAGCCATTGCCGTACCCTAACCTGTACCCTAATCAATCCCCATTCCCTAACACTAACCCTAACCCTAAACCTTAACATGACCCTCTTCCGAGGCCTTACCCTCACCCGTGCCCTAATCGTAAGCAGTACACTAACACTAACTAGTGACCTCACACGTATGCTAAACCTTAAGCGTTGTGGTACCCTAAACTGTGCCCTAATATCCCCCCATTCCCTAACCCTAACCCTAAGCGAAACCCTGAACGTGACCCTTTTCCGAGGCCTTACCCTCATCGGTGCCCTTGTCTTAACCAGTACACCAACACTAACTCGTGCCCTCACACTTACGCAAACCTTTAGGCATTGTCGTACCCTAACCAGTACCCTAATCCCTCTCCATTCCCTAACCCTAACACTAACCCGAATCCTAACCCTGACTCTCACCCGAAGCCTTATCCTCACCCGAGCCCTAATCTTAACCAGGACACAAAGACTAACTCGTGCCCTCACACGTACGCTAACACTAAACCGCAGCGGTACCCTAACCTGTACCCTAATCCCTCTCCATTCCCTAACCCTAAAAATAACCTGAAACCTAACCATGACACTCACCCGAAACTTTACCATCACCCGTGTCCTAATTTTAACCAGTACATCAACACTAGCTCATGCCCTCTAACGTACGCTAACCCTAAGCCATTGCCGTACCCTAACCTGTACCCTAATCAATCACCATTCCCTAACCCTAACCCTAACCCTAACCCTTAACGTGACCCTCTTCCGAGGCCTTACCCTCCCCCGTGCCCTAATCGTAAGCAGTACACTAACACTAAGTAGTGACCTCACACGTACGCTAAACATTAAGTGTTGTGGTACCCTAAACTGTGCCCTAATATCTCCCCATTCCCTAACCCTAACCCTAACCCGAATCCTAACCCTGACCCTCACCTGAAGCCTTACCCTCACAGGTGCCCTAATCTTAACCAGGACACTAACACTAACCCTTGCCCTCACACGAACGCTAACCCTTAAGCACTGTCGTACCCTAAGCTGTACCCTAATCCCTCTGCATTCCTTAACCCTATCCCTAACACGAATCCTAACCCTGACCCTCACCCGAAGCCTTACCATCACCCGTGCCCTAATCTTAACTAGGACACCAACACTAACTCGTGCCCTCACACGTACGCTAAACCTTAAGCGTTGTCGTACCCTAAATTGTACCCTAATCCCTCCCCATTCCTTAACCCTAACCCTAACCCGATCCCTAAACCTGACCCACTTCCGATGCCCTACCCTAAGCAATGCCTTAATCTTAACCAGTACACAAACACTAACTCGTGCCGTCAAACGTACGCTAACCCTTAAGCATTGTCGTACCCTATCCTGTATCCTAATCCCTCCCCATTCCCTAACCCTAACCCTAAGCGAAACCCTGAACGTGACCCTTTTCCGAGGCCTTACCCTCATCGGTGCCCTTGTCTTAACAAGTACACCAACACTAACTCGTGCCCTCACACTTACGCTAACCCTTAGGCATTTTCGTACCCTAACCAGTACCCTAATCCCTCTCCATTCCCTAACCCTAACCCTAACCCGAATCCTAACCCTGACCCTCACCCGAAACCTTACCCTCACCCGTGCCCTAATCTTAACCAGGACACCAAGACTAACTCGTGCCCTCACACGTACGCTAACACTAAACCGCAGCGGTACCCTAACCCGTACACTAATCCCTCTCGATTCCCTAACCCTAACCCTAACCTGAAACCTATCCATGACACTCACCCGAAACTTTACCATCACCCGTGTGCTAATTTTAACCAGTACATCAACACTAACCCATGCCCTCTAACGTACGCTAACCCTAAGCCATTGCCATACCCTAACCTGTACCCTAATCAATCCCCATTCCCTAACCCTAACCCTAACCTTAACCCTTAACGTGACCCTCTTCCAAGGCCTTACCCTCTCCCGTGTCCTAATCGTAAGCAGTACACTAACACTCCCTAGTGACCTCACACGTACGCTAAACCTTAAGTGTTGTGGTACCCTAAACTGTGCCCTAATATCTCCCCATTCGCTAACACTAACCCTAACCCGAATTCTATCCCTGACCCTCACCCGAAACCTTACCCTCACCCGTGCCCTAATCTTAACCAGGACACCAACACTAACTTGTGCCCTCACACGTACTCTAACCCTTAATCGTTGTCGTACTCTAAACTGTACCCTAATCCCTCCCCATTCCCTAACCCTAACCCTAACACGAATCCTAACCCTGACCCTCACATGAAGCCTTACCCTCACCCGTGCCCTAATCTTAACCAGGACACTAACACTAACCCTTGCCTCACACGAATGCTAACCCTTAAGCATTGTCGTTCCCTAAGCTGTACCCTAATCCCTCTGCATTCCTTAACCCTAAACCTAACACGAATCCTAACCCTGACCCTCACCCGAAGCCTAACCCTCACCCGTGCCCTAATCTTAACCAGGACACCAACACTAACTCGTGCCCTCACACGTACGCTAAACCTTAAGCGTTGTCGTACCCTAAATTGTACCCTAATCCCTCCCCATTCCTTAACCCTAACCCTAACCCCATTCCTAAACCTGACCCACTTCCGATGCCCTACCCTAACCAATGCCCTAATCTTAACCAGTACACAAACACTAACTTATGCCCTCATACGTACGCTAACCCTTAAGCTTTGTCGTACCCTATCCTGTACCCTAATCCCTCCCCATTCCCTAACCCTAACCCTAAGCGAAACACTGAAGGTGACCCTTTTCCGAGGCCTTACCCTCATCGGTGCCATTGTCTTAACCAGTACACCAACACTAACTCGTGCCCTCACACTTACGCTAACACTTAGGCATTGTCGTACCCTAACCAGTACCCTAATCCCTCTCCATTCCCTAACCCTAACACTAACCCGAATCCTAACCCTGACCCTCACCCGAAACCTTACCCTCACCTGTGCCCTAATCTTAACCAGGACACCAAGACTAACTCGTGCCCTCACACGTACGCTAACACTAAACCGCAGCGGTACCCTAACCTGTACCCTAATCCCTCTCCATTCCCTAACCGTAAAAATAACCTGAAACCTAACCATGACACTCACCCGAAACTTTACCATCACCCGTGTCCTAATTTTAACCAGTACATCAACACTAGCCCATGCCCTCTAACGTACGCTAACCCTAAGCCATTGCCGTACCCTAACCTGTACCCTAATCAATCACCATTCCCTAACCCTAACCCTAACCCTAACCCTTAACGTGACCCTCTTCCGAGGCCTTACCCTCCCCCGTGCCCTAATCGTAAGCAGTACACTAACACTAAGTAGTGACCTCACACGTACGCTAAACATTAAGTGTTGTGGTACCCTAAACTGTGCCCTAATATCTCCCCATTCCCTAACCCTAACCCTAACCCGAATCCTAACCCTGACCCTCACCTGAAGCCTTACCCTCACAGGTGCCCTAATCTTAACCAGGACACTAACACTAACCCTTGCCCTCACACGAACGCTAACCCTTAAGCACTGTCGTACCCTAAGCTGTACCCTAATCCCTCTGCATTCCTTAACCCTATCCCTAACACGAATCCTAACCCTGACCCTCACCCGAAGCCTTACCATCACCCGTGCCCTAATCTTAACTAGGACACCAACACTAACTCGTGCCCTCACACGTACGCTAAACCTTAAGTGTTGTGGTACCCTAAACTGTGCCCTAATATCTCCCCATTCGCTAACACTAACCCTAACCCGAATTCTATCCCTGACCCTCACCCGAAACCTTACCCTCACCCGTGCCCTAATCTTAACCAGGACACCAACACTAACTTGTGCCCTCACACGTACTCTAACCCTTAATCGTTGTCGTACTCTAAACTGTACCCTAATCCCTCCCCATTCCCTAACCCTAACCCTAACACGAATCCTAACCCTGACCCTCACATGAAGCCTTACCCTCACCCGTGCCCTAATCTTAACCAGGACACTAACACTAACCCTTGCCTCACACGAATGCTAACCCTTAAGCATTGTCGTTCCCTAAGCTGTACCCTAATCCCTCTGCATTCCTTAACCCTAAACCTAACACGAATCCTAACCCTGACCCTCACCCGAAGCCTAACCCTCACCCGTGCCCTAATCTTAACCAGGACACCAACACTAACTCGTGCCCTCACACGTACGCTAAACCTTAAGCGTTGTCGTACCCTAAATTGTACCCTAATCCCTCCCCATTCCTTAACCCTAACCCTAACCCCATTCCTAAACCTGACCCACTTCCGATGCCCTACCCTAACCAATGCCCTAATCTTAACCAGTACACAAACACTAACTTATGCCCTCATACGTACGCTAACCCTTAAGCTTTGTCGTACCCTATCCTGTACCCTAATCCCTCCCCATTCCCTAACCCTAACCCTAAGCGAAACCCTGAAGGTGACCCTTTTCCGAGGCCTTACCCTCATCGGTGCCCTTGTCTTAACCAGTACACCAACACTAACTCGTGACCTCACACTTACGCTAACCCTTAGGCATTGTCGTACCCTAACCAGTACCCTAATCCCTCTCCATTCCCTAACCCTAACCCTAACCCGAATCCTAACCCTGACCCTCACCCGAAACCTTACCCTCACCTGTGCCCTAATCTTAACCAGGACACCAAGACTAACTCGTGCCCTCACACGTACGCTAACACTAAACCGCAGCGGTACCCTAACCTGTACCCTAATCCCTCTCCATTCCCTAACCTTAACCCTAACCTGAAACCTATCCATGACACTCACCCGAAACTTTACCATCACCCGTGTGCTAATTTTAACCAGTACATCAGCACTAACCCATGCCCTCTAACGTACGCTAACCTTAAGCCATTGCCGTACCCTAACCTGTACCCTAATCAATCCCCATTCCCTAACCCTAACCCTAACCCTAACCCTTAATGTGACCCTCTTCCGAGACCTTACCCTCACCCGTGCCCTAATCGTAAGCAGTACACTAACACTAACTATTGACCTCACACGTATGCTAAACCTTAAGCGTTGTGGTACCCTAAACTGTGACCTAATATCTCCCCATTCCCTAACCCTAACCCTAACCCGAATTCTATCCCTGACCCTCACCCGAAACCTTACCCTCACGCTTGCCCTAATCTTAACCAGGACACTAACACTAACCCTTGCCCTCACACGAACGCTAACCCTTAAGCACTGTCGTACCCTAAGCTGTACCCTAATCCCTCTGCATTCCTTAACCCTAACCCTAACACGAATCCTAACCCTGACCCTCACCGGAAGCCTTACCCTCACCCGTGCCCTAATCTTAACCAGGACACCAACACTAACTCGTGCCCTCACACGTATACTAAACCTTAAGCGTTGTCGTACCCTAAATTGTACCCTAATCCCTCCCCATTCCTTAACCCTAACCCTAACCCAATCCCTAAACCTGACCCACTTCCGATGCCCTACCCTAACCGATGCCCTAATCTTAACCAGTACACAGACACTAACTCATGCCCTCAAAAGTACGCTAACCCTTAAGCATTGTCGTACCCTATCCTGTACCCTAATCCCTCCCCATTCCCTAACCCTAACCCTAAGCGAAACCCTGAACGTGACCCTTTTCCGAGGCCTTACCCTCATCGGTGCCCTTGTCTTAACCAGTACACCAACACTAACTCGTGCCCTCACACTTACGCTAACCCTTAAGCATTGTCGTACCGTAACCTGTACACTAATCCCTCTCCATTCCCTAACCCTAACCCTAACCCGAATCCTAACCCTGACCCTCACCCGAAACCTTACCCTCACCCGTGCCCTAATCTTAACCAGGACACCAAGACTAACTCCTGCCCTCACACGTACGCTAACACTAAACCGCAGCGGTACCCTAACCTGTACCCTAATCCCTCTCCATTCCCTAACCCTAAACCTAACCTGAAACCTAAACATGACACTCACCCGAAACTTTACCATCACCCGTGTCCTAATTTTAACCAGTACATCAACACTAGCCTATGCCCTCTAACGTACGCTATCCCTAAGCCATTGCCGTACCCTAACCTGTACCCTAATCAATCCCCATTCCCTAACCCTAACCCTAACCCTAACCCTAACCCTTAACGTGACCCTCTTCCGAGGCCTTATCCTCACCCGTGCCCTAATCGTAAGCAGTACACTAACACTAACTAGTGACCTCACACGTACGCTAAACCTTAAGCGTTGTGGTACCCTAAATTGTGCCCTAATATCTCCCCTTTCCCTAACCCTAACCCTAACCCGAATCCTAACCCTGACCCTCACCTGAAGCCTTACCCTCACCCGTGCCCTAATCTTAACCAGGACACTAACACTAACCCTTGCCCTCACACGAACGCTAACCCTTAAGCACTGTCGTACCCTAAGCTCTACCCTAATCCCTCTGCATTCCTTAACCCTAACCCTAACACGAATCCTAACCCTGACCCTCACCCGAAGCCTTACCCTCACCCGTGCCCTAAACTTAACCAGGACAGCAACACTACCTCGTGCCCTCACACGTACGCTAAACCTTAAGCGTTGTCGTACCCTAAATTGTACCCTAATCCCTCCCCATTCCTTAACCCTAACCCTAACCCCATCCCTAAACCTGACCCACTTCCGATGCCCTACCCTAACCAATGCCCTAATCTTAACCAGTACACAAACTCTAACTCATGCCCTCAAAAGTATGCTTACCCTTAAGCATTGTCGTACCGTATCCTGTACCCTAATCCCTCCCCATTCCCTAACCCTAACGCTAAGCGAAACCCTGAACGTGACCCTTTTCCGAGGCCTAACCCTCATCGGTGCCCTTGTCTTAACCAGTACACCAACACTAACTCGTGCCCTCACACTTACGCTAACCATTAAGCATTGTCGTACCCTAACCTGTACCCTAATCCCTCTCCATTCCCTAACCCTAACCCTAACCCGAATCCTAACCCTGAACCTCACCCGAAACCTTACCCTCACCCGTGCCCTAATCTTAACCAGGACACCAAGACTAACTCGTGCCCTCACACGTACGCTATCACTAAACCGCAGCGGTACCCTAACCTGTACCCTAATCCCTCTCCATTCCCTAACCTTAACCCTAACCTGAAACCTATCCATGACACTCACCCGAAACTTTACCATCACCCGTGTGCTAATTTTAACCAGTACATCAACACTAACCCATGCCCTCTAACGTACGCTAACCCTAAGCCATTGCCATACCCTAACCTGTACCCTAATCAATCCCCATTCCCTAACCCTAACCCTAACCCTAACCCTTAAAGTGACCCTCTTCCGAGGCCTTACCCTCACCCGTGCCCTAATCGTAAGCAGTACATTAACACTAACTAGTGACCTCACACGTATGCTAAACCTTAAGCGTTGTGGTACCCTAAACTGTGCCCTAATATCTCCCCATTCCCTAACACTAACCCTAACCCGAATTCTATCCCTGACCCTCACCCGAAACCTTACCCTCACCCGTGCCCTAATCTTAACCAGGACACCAAGACTAACTCGTGCCCTCACACGTACGCTAACACTAAACAGCAGCGGTACCCTAACCTGTACCCTAATCCCTCTCCATTCCCTAACCCTAACCCTAACCTGAAACCTAAGCATGACACTCACCCGAAACTTTACCATCACCCGTGTCCTAATTTTAACCAGTAAATCAACACTAACCCATGTCATCTAACGTACGCTAACCCTAAGCCATTGCTGTACCCTAACCTGTACCCTAATCAATCCCCATTCCCTAACCCTAACCCTAACCCTAACCCTAACCCTTAACGTGACCCTCTTCCGAGGCCTTATCCTCACCCGTGCCCTAATCGTAAGCAGTACACTAACACTAACTAGTGACCTCACACGTACGCTAAACCTTAAGCGTTGTGGTACCCTAAATTGTGCCCTAATATCTCCCCTTTCCCTAACCCTAACCCTAACCCGAATCCTAACCCTGACCCTCACCTGAAGCCTTACCCTCACCCGTGCCCTAATCTTAACCAGGACACTAACACTAACCCTTGCCCTCACACGAACGCTAACCCTTAAGCACTGTCGTACCCTAAGCTCTACCCTAATCCCTCTGCATTCCTTAACCCTAACCCTAACACGAATCCTAACCCTGACCCTCACCCGAAGCCTTACCCTCACCCGTGCCCTAAACTTAACCAGGACAGCAACACTACCTCGTGCCCTCACACGTACGCTAAACCTTAAGCGTTGTCGTACCCTAAATTGTACCCTAATCCCTCCCCATTCCTTAACCCTAACCCTAACCCCATCCCTAAACCTGACCCACTTCCGATGCCCTACCCTAACCAATGCCCTAATCTTAACCAGTACACAAACTCTAACTCATGCCCTCAAAAGTATGCTTACCCTTAAGCATTGTCGTACCGTATCCTGTACCCTAATCCCTCCCCATTCCCTAACCCTAACGCTAAGCGAAACCCTGAACGTGACCCTTTTCCGAGGCCTAACCCTCATCGGTGCCCTTGTCTTAACCAGTACACCAACACTAACTCGTGCCCTCACACTTACGCTAACCATTAAGCATTGTCGTACCCTAACCTGTACCCTAATCCCTCTCCATTCCCTAACCCTAACCCTAACCCGAATCCTAACCCTGAACCTCACCCGAAACCTTACCCTCACCCGTGCCCTAATCTTAACCAGGACACCAAGACTAACTCGTGCCCTCACACGTACGCTATCACTAAACCGCAGCGCTACCCTAACCTGTACCCTAATCCCTCTCCATTCCCTAACCTTAACCCTAACCTGAAACCTATCCATGACACTCACCCGAAACTTTACCATCACCCGTGTGCTAATTTTAACCAGTACATCAACACTAACCCATGCCCTCTAACGTACGCTAACCCTAAGCCATTGCCATACCCTAACCTGTACCCTAATCAATCCCCATTCCCTAACCCTAACCCTAACCCTAACCCTTAAAGTGACCCTCTTCCGAGGCCTTACCCTCACCCGTGCCCTAATCGTAAGCAGTACATTAACACTAACTAGTGACCTCACACGTATGCTAAACCTTAAGCGTTGTGGTACCCTAAACTGTGCCCTAATATCTCCCCATTCCCTAACACTAACCCTAACCCGAATTCTATCCCTGACCCTCACCCGAAACCTTACCCTCACCCGTGCCCTAATCTTAACCAGGACACCAAGACTAACTCGTGCCCTCACACGTACGCTAACACTAAACAGCAGCGGTACCCTAACCTGTACCCTAATCCCTCTCCATTCCCTAACCCTAACCCTAACCTGAAACCTAAGCATGACACTCACCCGAAACTTTACCATCACCCGTGTCCTAATTTTAACCAGTAAATCAACACTAACCCATGTCATCTAACGTACGCTAACCCTAAGCCATTGCTGTACCCTAACCTGTACCCTAATCAATCCCCATTCCCTAACCCTAACCCTAACCCTAACCCTAACCCTTAACGTGACCCTCTTCCGAGGCCTTATCCTCACCCGTGCCCTAATCGTAAGCAGTACACTAACACTAACTAGTGACCTCACACGTATGCTAAACCTTAAGCATTGTGGTACCCTAAACAGTGCCCTAATATCTCCCCATTACCCAACCCTAACCCTAACCCGAATTCTATCCCTGACCCTCACCCCTAACCTTACCCTCACCCGTGCCCTAATCTTAACCAGGACACCAACACTAACTCGTGCCCTCACACGTACGCTAACCCTTAATCGTTGTCGTACCCTAAACTGTACCCTAATCCCTCCCCATTCCCTAACCCTAACCCTAACCCGAATCCTAACCCTGACCCCCACCTGAAGCCTTACCCTCACCCGTGCCCTAATCTTAACCAGGACACTAACACTAACCCTTGCCCTTACAGGAACGCTAACCCTTAAGCACTGTCGTACCCTAAGCTGTACCCTAATCCCTCTGCATTCCTTAACCCTAACCCTAACACGAATCCTAACCCTGACCCTCACCCGAAGCCTTACCCTCACCCGTGCCCTAATCTTAACCAGGACACCAACACTAACTCGTGCCCTCACACGTACGCTAAACCTTAAGCGTTGTCGTACCCTAAATTGTAACCTAATCCCTCCCCATTCCTTAACCGTAACCCTAACCCCATCCCTAAACCTGACCCACTTCCGATGCCCTACCCTAACAAATGCCCTAATCTTAACCAGTACACAAACACTAACTCATGCCCTCAAACGTACGCTAACCCTTAAGCATTGTCGTACCCTATCCTGTATCCTAATCCCTCCCCATTCCCTAACCGTAACCCTAAGCGAAACCCTCAACGTGACCCTTTTCCAAGGCCTTACCCTCATCGGTGCCCTTGTCTTAACCAGTACACCAACACTAACTCGTGCCCTCACACTTACGCTAACCCTTAGGCATTGTCGTACCCTAACCAGTACCCTAATCCCTCTCCATTCCCTAACCCTAACCCTAACCCGAATCCTAACCCTGACCCTTAACGTGACCCTCTTCCGAGGCCTTACCCTCCCCCGTGCCCTAATCGTAAGCAGTACACTAACACTAACTAGTGACCTCACACGTACGCTAAACCTTAAGCGTTGTGGTACCCTAAACTGTGCCTTAATATCTCCCCTTTCCCTAACCCTAACCCTATCCCGAATCCTAACCCTGACCCTCTCCTAAAGCCTTACACTCACCCGTGCCCTAACCTTAACCAGGACACTAACACTAACCCTTGCCCTCACACGAATGCTAACCCTTAAGAACTGTCGTACCCTAAGCTGTACCCTAATCCCTCTGCATTCCTTAACCCTAACCCTAACACGAATCCTAACCCTGACCCTCACCCGAAGCCTTACCCTCACCTGTGCCCTAATCTTAACCAGGACACCAACACTAACTCGTGCCCTCACACATACGCTAAACCTTAAGCGTTGTCGTACCCTAAAATGCACCCTAATCCCTCCCCATTCCTTAACCCTAACCCTAACCCCATCCCTAAACCTGACCCACTTCCGATGCCCTACCCTAACCAATGCCCTAATCTTAACCAGTACACAAACACTAACTCATGCCCTCAAAAGTACGCAAACCCTTAAGCATTGTCGTACCCTATCCTGTACCCTAATCCCTCCCCATTCCCTAACCCTAACCCTAAGCGAAACCCTGAACGTGACCCTTTTCCGAGGCCTTACCCTCATCGGTGCCCTTGTCTTAACCAGTACACCAACACTAACTTGTGCCCTCAC
>JAZAQT010000421.1:0-46937 GCA_036417435.1 Inia geoffrensis | reverse complement strand
GCCCTTTGGATCGGTGGGAAGTGAGACTGCCTTGTAGTGCGGATTTCCATTGCAGGCTTGCTTGGTTGGCCAAAAAGGGCGTATGCGTTTTTTCCTGAATCTATTCAGGAAAAAACGCATACGCCCTTTTTGGCCAAGTGCATCACTGTCGAACTGCTGCCTCTTTTCCTACGCTTTCAGAGCAATTCTTATCTACCCCCTGATATCCGTTTTCTGCAATTCTGCGTCACGTTCAAGTCCTCTTCACAGCCTTCCTTCAATAAATTTTTGGATGATAGGGGTCATTTGGAACTCTGCAGGATTGTGAGTTACAGTGCCAAAAATCTCCTTTTCTCAACTTGCTTTCTTGTGAGCTGACCGCAAACCCGAAGAATTGCTTCAGGCCCTAATCTCGTTCCGGCATGGCACGCTGAGCCTTTGATGAATTCTGCTTCCTCTAGGGTAATCAGAGTTCAATATGCCCGTCCAAACACATCAAGTTAGCTGCTCATTCCTTCTCCTTATTCCTGTTCATCTTCCACAGAAATTGTAAGCTGTGCCAAACAAGAGGTCAAAGGCACTGACTCTCCAAGTGGGGAGAATGTTAATATTGCATCTGGAACGGCGAACTCGAGTACCAGGGGGCTAAAATGGCGATGAGTTTTAGAAATTTTGCCTGATCACTTCGTGGACCATATTCTGGGTTTTCCATGCATATTTTAGCTGAAGGATAAACCCCTTACACGTGGAGATTTGGGACCCGTGGAATGGGAACCATGCACCATTACCTCAAAGCGTCTGCATTCCCTCACCAGTAGTATCAGCCCCAAGTGTCCAGCCTTATCTCTCCCCCAGCTGTGGATGTAGAGGTGGTAAATCCAAGATTCCTCACAAGCCCTCAAGGACTTATTTAAGAATTTCTCTCTATTTGACAGTCCTTGTGTTTTCTTTTTCAAATTTATTTTTATAAGGGGATTTAGCTTATTGACACTGCTGTGTGTATGCTGCTGTACACAAATGATTTTCTTATGGAGACCTATAAATGTATGGGTTTTAATTTTCTTCATAGTCAGGTATATTCCTAGGTTTTGAATACGGGGTGTTGAGTCCATTTTGTTGAGCAAGGAGTAGCTCTTGTCTAATATATATTTGGCTTAAGAAATGGTATCTGTCCTAATGTCAACCTCTGGTTTTATGCAGCCTTCCCACTCTCCTTTCCCCTTAAGCAAGCATAAGTTTCTTTTGTAAATGTGAGACTCTGTTGTGTTTTGTAATGCAGTTCATACGTAGCCGTGCTTACATTCCCGGTATTAGTGATATCTTATGATGTTTCTTTTTCTGTGTGACTTATTTCACTTAGAATCATCATAACTAAATCCTCTCATTATGCTGCTACTGGTCTGTTGCCATTGATTTCATTGTTGAGTGATATTCCATTGTAGGGATGTACCACAACTTCTATATCCATTTTTCTCTTTCTGGGCTATTAAAGATGTACCATAGTGAAGGATCCCGTACACAGAGCAGGCCCAAATTTGGTGTGGCTGTGTCTTTTTCATTTAAATTTTCCGAATCTATAGCACCATAAGTGGAAGTGCCCTCGGCTCTCTAGCTTGTTTTTTTCTTTGTTCCAGGAAACACCATCCACTTCTCCAGAGTGGCTGTTGGCAATTTACATCC
This sequence comes from Inia geoffrensis, assembly GCA_036417435.1. Classification (NCBI taxonomy): domain Eukaryota; kingdom Metazoa; phylum Chordata; class Mammalia; order Artiodactyla; family Iniidae; genus Inia; species Inia geoffrensis. The sequence continues at coordinate 45,278 of JAZAQT010000421.1, read as the reverse complement.
CGCCCATCAGCAGAACAAGGCTGCCGGTTCTCCATGGCCTGTCCTGCCTCTCTGGATTTTACACTTTTTTCGGACGGCCCTTTGGATCGGTGGGAAGTGAGACTGCCTTGTAGTGCGGATTTCCATTGCAGGCTTGCTTGGTTGGCCAAAAAGGGCGTATGCGTTTTTTCCTGAATCTATTCAGGAAAAAACGCATACGCCCTTTTTGGCCAAGTGCATCACTGTCGAACTGCTGCCTCTTTTCCTACGCTTTCAGAGCAATTCTTATCTACCCCCTGATATCCGTTTTCTGCAATTCTGCGTCACGTTCAAGTCCTCTTCACAGCCTTCCTTCAATAAATTTTTGGATGATAGGGGTCATTTGGAACTCTGCAGGATTGTGAGTTACAGTGCCAAAAATCTCCTTTTCTCAACTTGCTTTCTTGTGAGCTGACCGCAAACCCGAAGAATTGCTTCAGGCCCTAATCTCGTTCCGGCATGGCACGCTGAGCCTTTGATGAATTCTGCTTCCTCTAGGGTAATCAGAGTTCAATATGCCCGTCCAAACACATCAAGTTAGCTGCTCATTCCTTCTCCTTATTCCTGTTCATCTTCCACAGAAATTGTAAGCTGTGCCAAACAAGAGGTCAAAGGCACTGACTCTCCAAGTGGGGAGAATGTTAATATTGCATCTGGAACGGCGAACTCGAGTACCAGGGGGCTAAAATGGCGATGAGTTTTAGAAATTTTGCCTGATCACTTCGTGGACCATATTCTGGGTTTTCCATGCATATTTTAGCTGAAGGATAAACCCCTTACACGTGGAGATTTGGGACCCGTGGAATGGGAACCATGCACCATTACCTCAAAGCGTCTGCATTCCCTCACCAGTAGTATCAGCCCCAAGTGTCCAGCCTTATCTCTCCCCCAGCTGTGGATGTAGAGGTGGTAAATCCAAGATTCCTCACAAGCCCTCAAGGACTTATTTAAGAATTTCTCTCTATTTGACAGTCCTTGTGTTTTCTTTTTCAAATTTATTTTTATAAGGGGATTTAGCTTATTGACACTGCTGTGTGTATGCTGCTGTACACAAATGATTTTCTTATGGAGACCTATAAATGTATGGGTTTTAATTTTCTTCATAGTCAGGTATATTCCTAGGTTTTGAATACGGGGTGTTGAGTCCATTTGGTTGAGCAAGGAGTAGCTCTTGTCTAATATATATTTGGCTTAAGAAATGGTATCTGTCCTAATGTCAACCTCTGGTTTTATGCAGCCTTCCCACTCTCCTTTCCCCTTAAGCAAGCATAAGTTTCTTTTGTAAATGTGAGACTCTGTTGTGTTTTGTAATGCAGTTCATACGTAGCCGTGCTTACATTCCCGGTATTAGTGATATCTTATGATGTTTCTTTTTCTGTGTGACTTATTTCACTTAGAATCATCATAACTAAATCCTCTCATTATGCTGCTACTGGTCTGTTGCCATTGATTTCATTGTTGAGTGATATTCCATTGTAGGGATGTACCACAACTTCTATATCCATTTTTCTCTTTCTGGGCTATTAAAGATGTACCATAGTGAAGGATCCCGTACACAGAGCAGGCCCAAATTTGGTGTGGCTGTGTCTTTTTCATTTAAATTTTCCGAATCTATAGCACCATAAGTGGAAGTGCCCTCGGCTCTCTAGCTTGTTTTTTTCTTTGTTCCAGGAAACACCATCCACTTCTCCAGAGTGGCTGTTGGCAATTTACATCCCGCCCATCAGCAGAACAAGGCTGCCGGTTCTCCATGGCCTGTCCTGCCTCTCTGGATTTTACACTTTTTTCGGACGGCCCTTTGGATCGGTGGGAAGTGAGACTGCCTTGTAGTGCGGATTTCCATTGCAGGCTTGCTTGGTTGGCCAAAAAGGGCGTATGCGTTTTTTCCTGAATCTATTCAGGAAAAAACGCATACGCCCTTTTTGGCCAAGTGCATCACTGTCGAACTGCTGCCTCTTTTCCTACGCTTTCAGAGCAATTCTTATCTACCCCCTGATATCCGTTTTCTGCAATTCTGCGTCACGTTCAAGTCCTCTTCACAGCCTTCCTTCAATAAATTTTTGGATGATAGGGGTCATTTGGAACTCTGCAGGATTGTGAGTTACAGTGCCAAAAATCTCCTTTTCTCAACTTGCTTTCTTGTGAGCTGACCGCAAACCCGAAGAATTGCTTCAGGCCCTAATCTCGTTCCGGCATGGCACGCTGAGCCTTTGATGAATTCTGCTTCCTGTAGGGTAATCAGAGTTCAATATGCCCGTCCAAACACATCAAGTTAGCTGCTCATTCCTTCTCCTTATTCCTGTTCATCTTCCACAGAAATTGTAAGCTGTGCCAAACAAGAGGTCAAAGGCACTGACTCTCCAAGTGGGGAGAATGTTAATATTGCATCTGGAACGGCGAACTCGAGTACCAGGGGGCTAAAATGGCGATGAGTTTTAGAAATTTTGCCTGATCACTTCGTGGACCATATTCTGGGTTTTCCATGCATATTTTAGCTGAAGGATAAACCCCTTACACGTGGAGATTTGGGACCCGTGGAATGGGAACCATGCACCATTACCTCAAAGCGTCTGCATTCCCTCACCAGTAGTATCAGCCCCAAGTGTCCAGCCTTATCTCTCCCCCAGCTGTGGATGTAGAGGTGGTAAATCCAAGATTCCTCACAAGCCCTCAAGGACTTATTTAAGAATTTCTCTCTATTTGACAGTCCTTGTGTTTTCTTTTTCAAATTTATTTTTATAAGGGGATTTAGCTTATTGACACTGCTGTGTGTATGCTGCTGTACACAAATGATTTTCTTATGGAGACCTATAAATGTATGGGTTTTAATTTTCTTCATAGTCAGGTATATTCCTAGGTTTTGAATACGGGGTGTTGAGTCCATTTGGTTGAGCAAGGAGTAGCTCTTGTCTAATATATATTTGGCTTAAGAAATGGTATCTGTCCTAATGTCAACCTCTGGTTTTATGCAGCCTTCCCACTCTCCTTTCCCCTTAAGCAAGCATAAGTTTCTTTTGTAAATGTGAGACTCTGTTGTGTTTTGTAATGCAGTTCATACGTAGCCGTGCTTACATTCCCGGTATTAGTGATATCTTATGATGTTTCTTTTTCTGTGTGACTTATTTCACTTAGAATCATCATAACTAAATCCTCTCATTATGCTGCTACTGGTCTGTTGCCATTGATTTCATTGTTGAGTGATATTCCATTGTAGGGATGTACCACAACTTCTATATCCATTTTTCTCTTTCTGGGCTATTAAAGATGTACCATAGTGAAGGATCCCGTACACAGAGCAGGCCCAAATTTGGTGTGGCTGTGTCTTTTTCATTTAAATTTTCCGAATCTATAGCACCATAAGTGGAAGTGCCCTCGGCTCTGTAGCTTGTTGTTTTCTTTGTTCCAGGAAACACCATCCACTTCTCCAGAGTGGCTGTTGGCAATTTACATCCCGCCCATCAGCAGAACAAGGCTACCGGTTCTCCATGGCCTGTCCTGCCTCTCTGGATTTTACACTTTTTTCGGACGGCCCTTTGGATCGGTGGGAAGTGAGACTGCCTTGTAGTGCGGATTTCCATTGCAGGCTTGCTTGGTTGGCCAAAAAGGGCGTATGCGTTTTTTCCTGAATCTATTCAGGAAAAAACGCATACGCCCTTTTTGGCCAAGTGCATCACTGTCGAACTGCTGCCTCTTTTCCTACGCTTTTAGAGCAATTCTTATCTACCCCCTGATATCCGTTTTCTGCAATTCTGCGTCACGTTCAAGTCCTCTTCACAGCCTTCCTTCAATAAATTTTTGGATGAGAGGGGTCATTTGGAACTCTGCAGGATTGTGAGTTACAGTGCCAAAAATCTCCTTTTCTCAACTTGCTTTCTTGTGAGCTGACCGCAAACCCGAAAAATTGCTTCAGGCCCTAATCTCGTTCCGGCATGGCACGCTGAGCCTTTGATGAATTCTGCTTCCTGTAGGGTAATCAGAGTTCAATATGCCCGTCCAAACACATCAAGTTAGCTGCTCATTCCTTCTCCTTATTCCTGTTCATCTTCCACAGAAATTGCAAGCTGTGCCAAACAAGAGGTCAAAGGCACTGACTCTCCAAGTGGGGAGAATGTTAATATTGCATCTGGAACGGCGAACTCGAGTACCAGGGGGCTAAAATGGCGATGAGTTTTAGAAACTTTGCCTGATCACTTCGTGGACCATATTCTGGGTTTTCCATGCATATTTTAGCTGAAGGATAAACCCCTTACACGTGGAGATTTGGGACCCGTGGAATGGGAACCATGCACCATTCCCTCAAAGCGTCTGCATTCCCTCACCAGTAGTATCAGCCCCAAGTGTCCAGCCTTATCTCTCCCCCAGCTGTGGATGTAGAGGTGGTAAATCCAAGATTCCTCACAAGCCCTCAAGGACTTATTTAAGAATTTCTCTCTATTTGACAGTCCTTGTGTTTTCTTTTTCAAATTTATTTTTATAAGGGGATTTAGCTTATTGACACTGCTGTGTGTATGCTGCTGTACACAAATGATTTTCTTATGGAGACCTATAAATGTATGGGTTTTAATTTTCTTCATAGTCAGGTATATTCCTAGGTTTTGAATACGGGGTGTTGAGTCCATTTGGTTGAGCAAGGAGTGGCTCTTGTCTAATATATATTTGGCTTAAGGAATGGTATCTGTCCTAATGTCAACCTCTGGTTTTATGCAGCCTTCCCACTCTCCTTTCCCCTTAAGCAAGCATAAGTTTCTTTTGTAAATGTGAGACTCTGTTGTGTTTTGTAATGCAGTTCATACGTAGCCGTGCTTACATTCCCGGTATTAGTGATATCTTATGATGTTTCTTTTTCTGTGTGACTTATTTCACTTAGAATCATCATAACTAAATCCTCTCATTATGCTGCTACTGGTCTGTTGCCATTGATTTCATTGTTGAGTGATATTCCATTGTAGGGATGTACCACAACTTCTATATCCATTTTTCTCTTTCTGGGCTATTAAAGATGTACCATAGTGAAGGATCCCGTACACAGAGCAGGCCCAAATTTGGTGTGGCTGTGTCTTTTTCATTTAAATTTTCCGAATCTATAGCACCATAAGTGGAAGTGCCCTCGGCTCTCTAGCTTGTTTTTTTCTTTGTTCCAGGAAACACCATCCACTTCTCCAGAGTGGCTGTTGGCAATTTACATCCCGCCCATCAGCAGAACAAGGCTGCCGGTTCTCCATGGCCTGTCCTGCCTCTCTGGATTTTACACTTTTTTCGGACGGCCCTTTGGATCGGTGGGAAGTGAGACTGCCTTGTAGTGCGGATTTCCATTGCAGGCTTGCTTGGTTGGCCAAAAAGGGCGTATGCGTTTTTTCCTGAATCTATTCAGGAAAAAACGCATACGCCCTTTTTGGCCAAGTGCATCACTGTCGAACTGCTGCCTCTTTTCCTACGCTTTCAGAGCAATTCTTATCTACCCCCTGATATCCGTTTTCTGCAATTCTGCGTCACGTTCAAGTCCTCTTCACAGCCTTCCTTCAATAAATTTTTGGATGATAGGGGTCATTTGGAACTCTGCAGGATTGTGAGTTACAGTGCCAAAAATCTCCTTTTCTCAACTTGCTTTCTTGTGAGCTGACCGCAAACCCGAAGAATTGCTTCAGGCCCTAATCTCGTTCCGGCATGGCACGCTGAGCCTTTGATGAATTCTGCTTCCTGTAGGGTAATCAGAGTTCAATATGCCCGTCCAAACACATCAAGTTAGCTGCTCATTCCTTCTCCTTATTCCTGTTCATCTTCCACAGAAATTGCAAGCTGTGCCAAACAAGAGGTCAAAGGCACTGACTCTCCAAGTGGGGAGAATGTTAATATTGCATCTGGAACGGCGAACTCGAGTACCAGGGGGCTAAAATGGCGATGAGTTTTAGAAACTTTGCCTGATCACTTCGTGGACCATATTCTGGGTTTTCCATGCATATTTTAGCTGAAGGATAAACCCCTTACACGTGGAGATTTGGGACCCGTGGAATGGGAACCATGCACCATTACCTCAAAGCGTCTGCATTCCCTCACCAGTAGTATCAGCCCCAAGTGTCCAGCCTTATCTCTCCCCCAGCTGTGGATGTAGAGGTGGTAAATCCAAGATTCCTCACAAGCCCTCAAGGACTTATTTAAGAATTTCTCTCTATTTGACAGTCCTTGTGTTTTCTTTTTCAAATTTATTTTTATAAGGGGATTTAGCTTATTGACACTGCTGTGTGTATGCTGCTGTACACAAATGATTTTCTTATGGAGACCTATAAATGTATGGGTTTTAATTTTCTTCATAGTCAGGTATATTCCTAGGTTTTGAATACGGGGTGTTGAGTCCATTTGGTTGAGCAAGGAGTGGCTCTTGTCTAATATATATTTGGCTTAAGGAATGGTATCTGTCCTAATGTCAACCTCTGGTTTTATGCAGCCTTCCCACTCTCCTTTCCCCTTAAGCAAGCATAAGTTTCTTTTGTAAATGTGAGACTCTGTTGTGTTTTGTAATGCAGTTCATACGTAGCCGTGCTTACATTCCCGGTATTAGTGATATCTTATGATGTTTCTTTTTCTGTGTGACTTATTTCACTTAGAATCATCATAACTAAATCCTCTCATTATGCTGCTACTGGTCTGTTGCCATTGATTTCATTGTTGAGTGATATTCCATTGTAGGGATGTACCACAACTTCTATATCCATTTTTCTCTTTCTGGGCTATTAAAGATGTACCATAGTGAAGGATCCCGTACACAGAGCAGGCCCAAATTTGGTGTGGCTGTGTCTTTTTCATTTAAATTTTCCGAATCTATAGCACCATAAGTGGAAGTGCCCTCGGCTCTCTAGCTTGTTTTTTTCTTTGTTCCAGGAAACACCATCCACTTCTCCAGAGTGGCTGTTGGCAATTTACATCCCGCCCATCAGCAGAACAAGGCTGCCGGTTCTCCATGGCCTGTCCTGCCTCTCTGGATTTTACACTTTTTTCGGACGGCCCTTTGGATCGGTGGGAAGTGAGACTGCCTTGTAGTGCGGATTTCCATTGCAGGCTTGCTTGGTTGGCCAAAAAGGGCGTATGCGTTTTTTCCTGAATCTATTCAGGAAAAAACGCATACGCCCTTTTTGGCCAAGTGCATCACTGTCGAACTGCTGCCTCTTTTCCTACGCTTTCAGAGCAATTCTTATCTACCCCCTGATATCCGTTTTCTGCAATTCTGCGTCACGTTCAAGTCCTCTTCACAGCCTTCCTTCAATAAATTTTTGGATGATAGGGGTCATTTGGAACTCTGCAGGATTGTGAGTTACAGTGCCAAAAATCTCCTTTTCTCAACTTGCTTTCTTGTGAGCTGACCGCAAACCCGAAGAATTGCTTCAGGCCCTAATCTCGTTCTGGCATGGCACGCTGAGCCTTTGATGAATTCTGCTTCCTGTAGGGTAATCAGAGTTCAATATGCCCGTCCAAACACATCAAGTTAGCTGCTCATTCCTTCTCCTTATTCCTGTTCATCTTCCACAGAAATTGCAAGCTGTGCCAAACAAGAGGTCAAAGGCACTGACTCTCCAAGTGGGGAGAATGTTAATATTGCATCTGGAACGGCGAACTCGAGTACCAGGGGGCTAAAATGGCGATGAGTTTTAGAAACTTTGCCTGATCACTTCGTGGACCATATTCTGGGTTTTCCATGCATATTTTAGCTGAAGGATAAACCCCTTACACGTGGAGATTTGGGACCCGTGGAATGGGAACCATGCACCATTACCTCAAAGCGTCTGCATTCCCTCACCAGTAGTATCAGCCCCAAGTGTCCAGCCTTATCTCTCCCCCAGCTGTGGATGTAGAGGTGGTAAATCCAAGATTCCTCACAAGCCCTCAAGGACTTATTTAAGAATTTCTCTCTATTTGACAGTCCTTGTGTTTTCTTTTTCAAATTTATTTTTATAAGGGGATTTAGCTTATTGACACTGCTGTGTGTATGCTGCTGTACACAAATGATTTTCTTATGGAGACCTATAAATGTATGGGTTTTAATTTTCTTCATAGTCAGGTATATTCCTAGGTTTTGAATACGGGGTGTTGAGTCCATTTGGTTGAGCAAGGAGTGGCTCTTGTCTAATATATATTTGGCTTAAGGAATGGTATCTGTCCTAATGTCAACCTCTGGTTTTATGCAGCCTTCCCACTCTCCTTTCCCCTTAAGCAAGCATAAGTTTCTTTTGTAAATGTGAGACTCTGTTGTGTTTTGTAATGCAGTTCATACGTAGCCGTGCTTACATTCCCGGTATTAGTGATATCTTATGATGTTTCTTTTTCTGTGTGACTTATTTCACTTAGAATCATCATAACTAAATCCTCTCATTATGCTGCTACTGGTCTGTTGCCATTGATTTCATTGTTGAGTGATATTCCATTGTAGGGATGTACCACAACTTCTATATCCATTTTTCTCTTTCTGGGCTATTAAAGATGTACCATAGTGAAGGATCCCGTACACAGAGCAGGCCCAAATTTGGTGTGGCTGTGTCTTTTTCATTTAAATTTTCCGAATCTATAGCACCATAAGTGGAAGTGCCCTCGGCTCTCTAGCTTGTTTTTTTCTTTGTTCCAGGAAACACCATCCACTTCTCCAGAGTGGCTGTTGGCAATTTACATCCCGCCCATCAGCAGAACAAGGCTGCCGGTTCTCCATGGCCTGTCCTGCCTCTCTGGATTTTACACTTTTTTCGGACGGCCCTTTGGATCGGTGGGAAGTGAGACTGCCTTGTAGTGTGGATTTCCATTGCAGGCTTGCTTGGTTGGCCAAAAAGGGCGTATGCGTTTTTTCCTGAATCTATTCAGGAAAAAACGCATACGCCCTTTTTGGCCAAGTGCATCACTGTCGAACTGCTGCCTCTTTTCCTACGCTTTCAGAGCAATTCTTATCTACCCCCTGATATCCGTTTTCTGCAATTCTGCGTCACGTTCAAGTCCTCTTCACAGCCTTCCTTCAATAAATTTTTGGATGATAGGGGTCATTTGGAACTCTGCAGGATTGTGAGTTACAGTGCCAAAAATCTCCTTTTCTCATCTTGCTTTCTTGTGAGCTGACCGCAAACCCGAAGAATTGCTTCAGGCCCTAATCTCGTTCCGGCATGGCACGCTGAGCCTTTGATGAATTCTGCTTCCTGTAGGGTAATCAGAGTTCAATATGCCCGTCCAAACACATCAAGTTAGCTGCTCATTCCTTCTCCTTATTCCTGTTCATCTTCCACAGAAATTGCAAGCTGTGCCAAACAAGAGGTCAAAGGCACTGACTCTCCAAGTGGGGAGAATGTTAATATTGCATCTGGAACGGCGAACTCGAGTACCAGGGGGCTAAAATGGCGATGAGTTTTAGAAATTTTGCCTGATCACTTCGTGGACCATATTCTGGGTTTTCCATGCATATTTTAGCTGAAGGATAAACCCCTTACACGTGGAGGTTTGGGACCCGTGTAATGGGAACCATGCACCATTACCTCAAAGCGTCTGCATTCCCTCACCAGTAGTATCAGCCCCAGGTGTCCAGCCTTATCTCTCCCCCAGCTGTGGATGTAGAGGTGGTAAATCCAAGATTCCTCACAAGCCCTCAAGGACTTATTTAAGAATTTCTCTCTATTTGACAGTCCTTGTGTTTTCTTTTTCAAATTTATTTTTATAAGGGGATTTAGCTTATTGACACTGCTGTGTGTATGCTGCTGTACACAAATGATTTTCTTATGGAGACCTATAAATGTATGGGTTTTAATTTTCTTCATAGTCAGGTATATTCCTAGGTTTTGAATACTTGGTGTTGAGTCCATTTGGTTGAGCAAGGAGTAGCTCTTGTCTAATATATATTTGGCTTAAGAAATGGTATCTGTCCTAATGTCAACCTCTGGTTTTATGCAGCCTTCCCACTCTCCTTTCCCCTTAAGCAAGCATAAGTTTCTTTTGTAAATGTGAGACTCTGTTGTGTTTTGTAATGCAGTTCATACGTAGCCGTGCTTACATTCCCGGTATTAGTGATATCTTATGATGTTTCTTTTTCTGTGTGACTTATTTCACTTAGAATCATCATAACTAAATCCTCTCATTATGCTGCTACTGGTCTGTTGCCATTGATTTCATTGTTGAGTGATATTCCATTGTAGGGATGTACCACAACTTCTATATCCATTTTTCTCTTTCTGGGCTATTAAAGATGTACCATAGTGAAGGATCCCGTACACAGAGCAGGCCCAAATTTGGTGTGGCTGTGTCTTTTTCATTTAAATTTTCCGAATCTATAGCACCATAAGTGGAAGTGCCCTCGGCTCTCTAGCTTGTTTTTTTCTTTGTTCCAGGAAACACCATCCACTTCTCCAGAGTGGCTGTTGGCAATTTACATCCCGCCCATCAGCAGAACAAGGCTGCCGGTTCTCCATGGCCTGTCCTGCCTCTCTGGATTTTACACTTTTTTCGGACGGCCCTTTGGATCGGTGGGAAGTGAGACTGCCTTGTAGTGTGGATTTCCATTGCAGGCTTGCTTGGTTGGCCAAAAAGGGCGTATGCGTTTTTTCCTGAATCTATTCAGGAAAAAACGCATACGCCCTTTTTGGCCAAGTGCATCACTGTCGAACTGCTGCCTCTTTTCCTACGCTTTCAGAGCAATTCTTATCTACCCCCTGATATCCGTTTTCTGCAATTCTGCGTCACGTTCAAGTCCTCTTCACAGCCTTCCTTCAATAAATTTTTGGATGATAGGGGTCATTTGGAACTCTGCAGGATTGTGAGTTACAGTGCCAAAAATCTCCTTTTCTCATCTTGCTTTCTTGTGAGCTGACCGCAAACCCGAAGAATTGCTTCAGGCCCTAATCTCGTTCCGGCATGGCACGCTGAGCCTTTGATGAATTCTGCTTCCTGTAGGGTAATCAGAGTTCAATATGCCCGTCCAAACACATCAAGTTAGCTGCTCATTCCTTCTCCTTATTCCTGTTCATCTTCCACAGAAATTGCAAGCTGTGCCAAACAAGAGGTCAAAGGCACTGACTCTCCAAGTGGGGAGAATGTTAATATTGCATCTGGAACGGCGAACTCGAGTACCAGGGGGCTAAAATGGCGATGAGTTTTAGAAATTTTGCCTGATCACTTCGTGGACCATATTCTGGGTTTTCCATGCATATTTTAGCTGAAGGATAAACCCCTTACACGTGGAGGTTTGGGACCCGTGGAATGGGAACCATGCACCATTACCTCAAAGCGTCTGCATTCCCTCACCAGTAGTATCAGCCCCAGGTGTCCAGCCTTATCTCTCCCCCAGCTGTGGATGTAGAGGTGGTAAATCCAAGATTCCTCACAAGCCCTCAAGGACTTATTTAAGAATTTCTCTCTATTTGACAGTCCTTGTGTTTTCTTTTTCAAATTTATTTTTATAAGGGGATTTAGCTTATTGACACTGCTGTGTGTATGCTGCTGTACACAAATGATTTTCTTATGGAGACCTATAAATGTATGGGTTTTAATTTTCTTCATAGTCAGGTATATTCCTAGGTTTTGAATACTTGGTGTTGAGTCCATTTGGTTGAGCAAGGAGTAGCTCTTGTCTAATATATATTTGGCTTAAGAAATGGTATCTGTCCTAATGTCAACCTCTGGTTTTATGCAGCCTTCCCACTCTCCTTTCCCCTTAAGCAAGCATAAGTTTCTTTTGTAAATGTGAGACTCTGTTGTGTTTTGTAATGCAGTTCATACGTAGCCGTGCTTACATTCCCGGTATTAGTGATATCTTATGATGTTTCTTTTTCTGTGTGACTTATTTCACTTAGAATCATCATAACTAAATCCTCTCATTATGCTGCTACTGGTCTGTTGCCATTGATTTCATTGTTGAGTGATATTCCATTGTAGGGATGTACCACAACTTCTATATCCATTTTTCTCTTTCTGGGCTATTAAAGATGTACCATAGTGAAGGATCCCGTACACAGAGCAGGCCCAAATTTGGTGTGGCTGTGTCTTTTTCATTTAAATTTTCCGAATCTATAGCACCATAAGTGGAAGTGCCCTCGGCTCTCTAGCTTGTTTTTTTCTTTGTTCCAGGAAACACCATCCACTTCTCCAGAGTGGCTGTTGGCAATTTACATCCCGCCCATCAGCAGAACAAGGCTGCCGGTTCTCCATGGCCTGTCCTGCCTCTCTGGATTTTACACTTTTTTCGGACGGCCCTTTGGATCGGTGGGAAGTGAGACTGCCTTGTAGTGCGGATTTCCATTGCAGGCTTGCTTGGTTGGCCAAAAAGGGCGTATGCGTTTTTTCCTGAATCTATTCAGGAAAAAACGCATACGCCCTTTTTGGCCAAGTGCATCACTGTCGAACTGCTGCCTCTTTTCCTACGCTTTCAGAGCAATTCTTATCTACCCCCTGATATCCGTTTTCTGCAATTCTGCGTCACGTTCAAGTCCTCTTCACAGCCTTCCTTCAATAAATTTTTGGATGATAGGGGTCATTTGGAACTCTGCAGGATTGTGAGTTACAGTGCCAAAAATCTCCTTTTCTCAACTTGCTTTCTTGTGAGCTGACCGCAAACCCGAAGAATTGCTTCAGGCCCTAATCTCGTTCCGGCATGGCACGCTGAGCCTTTGATGAATTCTGCTTCCTGTAGGGTAATCAGAGTTCAATATGCCCGTCCAAACACATCAAGTTAGCTGCTCATTCCTTCTCCTTATTCCTGTTCATCTTCCACAGAAATTGCAAGCTGTGCCAAACAAGAGGTCAAAGGCACTGACTCTCCAAGTGGGGAGAATGTTAATATTGCATCTGGAACGGCGAACTCGAGTACCAGGGGGCTAAAATGGCGATGAGTTTTAGAAATTTTGCCTGATCACTTCGTGGACCATATTCTGGGTTTTCCATGCATATTTTAGCTGAAGGATAAACCCCTTACACGTGGAGGTTTGGGACCCGTGGAATGGGAACCATGCACCATTACCTCAAAGCGTCTGCATTCCCTCACCAGTAGTATCAGCCCCAGGTGTCCAGCCTTATCTCTCCCCCAGCTGTGGATGTAGAGGTGGTAAATCCAAGATTCCTCACAAGCCCTCAAGGACTTATTTAAGAATTTCTCTCTATTTGACAGTCCTTGTGTTTTCTTTTTCAAATTTATTTTTATAAGGGGATTTAGCTTATTGACACTGCTGTGTGTATGCTGCTGTACACAAATGATTTTCTTATGGAGACCTATAAATGTATGGGTTTTAATTTTCTTCATAGTCAGGTATATTCCTAGGTTTTGAATACGGGGTGTTGAGTCCATTTGGTTGAGCAAGGAGTAGCTCTTGTCTAATATATATTTGGCTTAAGAAATGGTATCTGTCCTAATGTCAACCTCTGGTTTTATGCAGCCTTCCCACTCTCCTTTCCCCTTAAGCAAGCATAAGTTTCTTTTGTAAATGTGAGACTCTGTTGTGTTTTGTAATGCAGTTCATACGTAGCCGTGCTTACATTCCCGGTATTAGTGATATCTTATGATGTTTCTTTTTCTGTGTGACTTATTTCACTTAGAATCATCATAACTAAATCCTCTCATTATGCTGCTACTGGTCTGTTGCCATTGATTTCATTGTTGAGTGATATTCCATTGTAGGGATGTACCACAACTTCTATATCCATTTTTCTCTTTCTGGGCTATTAAAGATGTACCATAGTGAAGGATCCCGTACACAGAGCAGGCCCAAATTTGGTGTGGCTGTGTCTTTTTCATTTAAATTTTCCGAATCTATAGCACCATAAGTGGAAGTGCCCTCGGCTCTCTAGCTTGTTTTTTTCTTTGTTCCAGGAAACACCATCCACTTCTCCAGAGTGGCTGTTGGCAATTTACATCCCGCCCATCAGCAGAACAAGGCTGCCGGTTCTCCATGGCCTGTCCTGCCTCTCTGGATTTTACACTTTTTTCGGACGGCCCTTTGGATCGGTGGGAAGTGAGACTGCCTTGTAGTGCGGATTTCCATTGCAGGCTTGCTTGGTTGGCCAAAAAGGGCGTATGCGTTTTTTCCTGAATCTATTCAGGAAAAAACGCATACGCCCTTTTTGGCCAAGTGCATCACTGTCGAACTGCTGCCTCTTTTCCTACGCTTTCAGAGCAATTCTTATCTACCCCCTGATATCCGTTTTCTGCAATTCTGCGTCACGTTCAAGTCCTCTTCACAGCCTTCCTTCAATAAATTTTTGGATGATAGGGGTCATTTGGAACTCTGCAGGATTGTGAGTTACAGTGCCAAAAATCTCCTTTTCTCAACTTGCTTTCTTGTGAGCTGACCGCAAACCCGAAGAATTGCTTCAGGCCCTAATCTCGTTCCGGCATGGCACGCTGAGCCTTTGATGAATTCTGCTTCCTGTAGGGTAATCAGAGTTCAATATGCCCGTCCAAACACATCAAGTTAGCTGCTCATTCCTTCTCCTTATTCCTGTTCATCTTCCACAGAAATTGCAAGCTGTGCCAAACAAGAGGTCAAAGGCACTGACTCTCCAAGTGGGGAGAATGTTAATATTGCATCTGGAACGGCGAACTCGAGTACCAGGGGGCTAAAATGGCGATGAGTTTTAGAAATTTTGCCTGATCACTTCGTGGACCATATTCTGGGTTTTCCATGCATATTTTAGCTGAAGGATAAACCCCTTACACGTGGAGGTTTGGGACCCGTGGAATGGGAACCATGCACCATTACCTCAAAGCGTCTGCATTCCCTCACCAGTAGTATCAGCCCCAGGTGTCCAGCCTTATCTCTCCCCCAGCTGTGGATGTAGAGGTGGTAAATCCAAGATTCCTCACAAGCCCTCAAGGACTTATTTAAGAATTTCTCTCTATTTGACAGTCCTTGTGTTTTCTTTTTCAAATTTATTTTTATAAGGGGATTTAGCTTATTGACACTGCTGTGTGTATGCTGCTGTACACAAATGATTTTCTTATGGAGACCTATAAATGTATGGGTTTTAATTTTCTTCATAGTCAGGTATATTCCTAGGTTTTGAATACGGGGTGTTGAGTCCATTTGGTTGAGCAAGGAGTAGCTCTTGTCTAATATATATTTGGCTTAAGAAATGGTATCTGTCCTAATGTCAACCTCTGGTTTTATGCAGCCTTCCCACTCTCCTTTCCCCTTAAGCAAGCATAAGTTTCTTTTGTAAATGTGAGACTCTGTTGTGTTTTGTAATGCAGTTCATACGTAGCCGTGCTTACATTCCCGGTATTAGTGATATCTTATGATGTTTCTTTTTCTGTGTGACTTATTTCACTTAGAATCATCATAACTAAATCCTCTCATTATGCTGCTACTGGTCTGTTGCCATTGATTTCATTGTTGAGTGATATTCCATTGTAGGGATGTACCACAACTTCTATATCCATTTTTCTCTTTCTGGGCTATTAAAGATGTACCATAGTGAAGGATCCCGTACACAGAGCAGGCCCAAATTTGGTGTGGCTGTGTCTTTTTCATTTAAATTTTCCGAATCTATAGCACCATAAGTGGAAGTGCCCTCGGCTCTCTAGCTTGTTTTTTTCTTTGTTCCAGGAAACACCATCCACTTCTCCAGAGTGGCTGTTGGCAATTTACATCCCGCCCATCAGCAGAACAAGGCTGCCGGTTCTCCATGGCCTGTCCTGCCTCTCTGGATTTTACACTTTTTTCGGACGGCCCTTTGGATCGGTGGGAAGTGAGACTGCCTTGTAGTGCGGATTTCCATTGCAGGCTTGCTTGGTTGGCCAAAAAGGGCGTATGCGTTTTTTCCTGAATCTATTCAGGAAAAAACGCATACGCCCTTTTTGGCCAAGTGCATCACTGTCGAACTGCTGCCTCTTTTCCTACGCTTTCAGAGCAATTCTTATCTACCCCCTGATATCCGTTTTCTGCAATTCTGCGTCACGTTCAAGTCCTCTTCACAGCCTTCCTTCAATAAATTTTTGGATGATAGGGGTCATTTGGAACTCTGCAGGATTGTGAGTTACAGTGCCAAAAATCTCCTTTTCTCAACTTGCTTTCTTGTGAGCTGACCGCAAACCCGAAGAATTGCTTCAGGCCCTAATCTCGTTCCGGCATGGCACGCTGAGCCTTTGATGAATTCTGCTTCCTGTAGGGTAATCAGAGTTCAATATGCCCGTCCAAACACATCAAGTTAGCTGCTCATTCCTTCTCCTTATTCCTGTTCATCTTCCACAGAAATTGCAAGCTGTGCCAAACAAGAGGTCAAAGGCACTGACTCTCCAAGTGGGGAGAATGTTAATATTGCATCTGGAACGGCGAACTCGAGTACCAGGGGGCTAAAATGGCGATGAGTTTTAGAAATTTTGCCTGATCACTTCGTGGACCATATTCTGGGTTTTCCATGCATATTTTAGCTGAAGGATAAACCCCTTACACGTGGAGATTTGGGACCCGTGGAATGGGAACCATGCACCATTACCTCAAAGCGTCTGCATTCCCTCACCAGTAGTATCAGCCCCAAGTGTCCAGCCTTATCTCTCCCCCAGCTGTGGATGTAGAGGTGGTAAATCCAAGATTCCTCACAAGCCCTCAAGGACTTATTTAAGAATTTCTCTCTATTTGACAGTCCTTGTGTTTTCTTTTTCAAATTTATTTTTATAAGGGGATTTAGCTTATTGACACTGCTGTGTGTATGCTGCTGTACACAAATGATTTTCTTATGGAGACCTATAAATGTATGGGTTTTAATTTTCTTCATAGTCAGGTATATTCCTAGGTTTTGAATACGGGGTGTTGAGTCCATTTGGTTGAGCAAGGAGTAGCTCTTGTCTAATATATATTTGGCTTAAGAAATGGTATCTGTCCTAATGTCAACCTCTGGTTTTATGCAGCCTTCCCACTCTCCTTTCCCCTTAAGCAAGCATAAGTTTCTTTTGTAAATGTGAGACTCTGTTGTGTTTTGTAATGCAGTTCATGCGTAGCCGTGCTTACATTCCCGGTATTAGTGATATCTTATGATGTTTCTTTTTCTGTGTGACTTATTTCACTTAGAATCATCATAACTAAATCCTCTCATTATGCTGCTACTGGTCTGTTGCCATTGATTTCATTGTTGAGTGATATTCCATTGTAGGGATGTACCACAACTTCTATATCCATTTTTCTCTTTCTGGGCTATTAAAGATGTACCATAGTGAAGGATCCCGTACACAGAGCAGGCCCAAATTTGGTGTGGCTGTGTCTTTTTCATTTAAATTTTCCGAATCTATAGCACCATAAGTGGAAGTGCCCTCGGCTCTCTAGCTTGTTTTTTTCTTTGTTCCAGGAAACACCATCCACTTCTCCAGAGTGGCTGTTGGCAATTTACATCCCGCCCATCAGCAGAACAAGGCTGCCGGTTCTCCATGGCCTGTCCTGCCTCTCTGGATTTTACACTTTTTTCGGACGGCCCTTTGGATCGGTGGGAAGTGAGACTGCCTTGTAGTGCGGATTTCCATTGCAGGCTTGCTTGGTTGGCCAAAAAGGGCGTATGCGTCTTTTCCTGAATCTATTCAGGAAAAAACGCATACGCTCTTTTTGGCCAAGTGCATCACTGTCAAACTGCTGCCTCTTTTCCTACGCTTTCAGAGCAATTCTTATCTACCCCCTGATATCCGTTTTCTGCAATTCTGCGTCACGTTCAAGTCCTCTTCACAGCCTTCCTTCAATACATTTTTGGATGATAGGGGTCATTTGGAACTCTGCAGGATTGTGAGTTACAGTGCCAAAAATCTCCTTTTCTCAACTTGCTTTCTTGTGAGCTGACCGCAAACCCGAAGAATTGCTTCAGGCCCTAATCTCGTTCCGGCATGGCACGCTGAGCCTTTGATGAATTCTGCTTCCTGTAGGGTAATCAGAGTTCAATATGCCCGTCCAAACACATCAAGTTAGCTGCTCATTCCTTCTCCTTATTCCTGTTCATCTTCCACAGAAATTGCAAGCTGTGCCAAACAAGAGGTCAAAGGCACTGACTCTCCAAGTGGGGAGAATGTTAATATTGCATCTGGAACAGCGAACTCGAGTACCAGGGGGCTAAAATGGCGATGAGTTTTAGAAATTTTGCCTGATCACTTCGTGGACCATATTCTGGGTTTTCCATGCATATTTTAGCTGAAGGATAAACCCCTTACACGTGGAGATTTGGGACCCGTGGAATGGGAACCATGCACCATTACCTCAAAGCGTCTGCATTCCCTCACCAGTAGTATCAGCCCCAAGTGTCCAGCCTTATCTCTCCCCCAGCTGTGGATGTAGAGGTGGTAAATCCAAGATTCCTCACAAGCCCTCAAGGACTTATTTAAGAATTTCTCTCTATTTGACAGTCCTTGTGTTTTCTTTTTCAAATTTATTTTTATAAGGGGATTTAGCTTATTGACACTGCTGTGTGTATGCTGCTGTACACAAATGATTTTCTTATGGAGACCTATAAATGTATGGGTTTTAATTTTCTTCATAGTCAGGTATATTCCTAGGTTTTGAATACGGGGTGTTGAGTCCATTTGGTTGAGCAAGGAGTGGCTCTTGTCTAATATATATTTGGCTTAAGGAATGGTATCTGTCCTAATGTCAACCTCTGGTTTTATGCAGCCTTCCCACTCTCCTTTCCCCTTAAGCAAGCATAAGTTTCTTTTGTAAATGTGAGACTCTGTTGTGTTTTGTAATGCAGTTCATACGTAGCCGTGCTTACATTCCCGGTATTAGTGATATCTTATGATGTTTCTTTTTCTGTGTGACTTATTTCACTTAGAATCATCATAACTAAATCCTCTCATTATGCTGCTACTGGTCTGTTGCCATTGATTTCATTGTTGAGTGATATTCCATTGTAGGGATGTACCACAACTTCTATATCCATTTTTCTCTTTCTGGGCTATTAAAGATGTACCATAGTGAAGGATCCCGTACACAGAGCAGGCCCAAATTTGGTGTGGCTGTGTCTTTTTCATTTAAATTTTCCGAATCTATAGCACCACAAGTGGAAGTGCCCTCGGCTCTCTAGCTTGTTTTTTTCTTTGTTCCAGGAAACACCATCCACTTCTCCAGAGTGGCTGTTGGCAATTTACATCCCGCCCATCAGCAGAACAAGGCTGCCGGTTCTCCATGGCCTGTCCTGCCTCTCTGGATTTTACACTTTTTTTCGGACGGCCCTTTGGATCGGTGGGAAGTGAGACTGCCTTGTAGTGCGGATTTCCATTGCAGGCTTGCTTGGTTGGCCAAAAAGGGCGTATGCGTCTTTTCCTGAATCTATTCAGGAAAAAACGCATACGCTCTTTTTGGCCAAGTGCATCACTGTCAAACTGCTGCCTCTTTTCCTACGCTTTCAGAGCAATTCTTATCTACCCCCTGATATCCGTTTTCTGCAATTCTGCGTCACGTTCAAGTCCTCTTCACAGCCTTCCTTCAATACATTTTTGGATGATAGGGGTCATTTGGAACTCTGCAGGATTGTGAGTTACAGTGCCAAAAATCTCCTTTTCTCAACTTGCTTTCTTGTGAGCTGACCGCAAACCCGAAGAATTGCTTCAGGCCCTAATCTCGTTCCGGCATGGCACGCTGAGCCTTTGATGAATTCTGCTTCCTGTAGGGTAATCAGAGTTCAATATGCCCGTCCAAACACATCAAGTTAGCTGCTCATTCCTTCTCCTTATTCCTGTTCATCTTCCACAGAAATTGCAAGCTGTGCCAAACAAGAGGTCAAAGGCACTGACTCTCCAAGTGGGGAGAATGTTAATATTGCATCTGGAACAGCGAACTCGAGTACCAGGGGGCTAAAATGGCGATGAGTTTTAGAAATTTTGCCTGATCACTTCGTGGACCATATTCTGGGTTTTCCATGCATATTTTAGCTGAAGGATAAACCCCTTACACGTGGAGATTTGGGACCCGTGGAATGGGAACCATGCACCATTACCTCAAAGCGTCTGCATTCCCTCACCAGTAGTATCAGCCCCAAGTGTCCAGCCTTATCTCTCCCCCAGCTGTGGATGTAGAGGTGGTAAATCCAAGATTCCTCACAAGCCCTCAAGGACTTATTTAAGAATTTCTCTCTATTTGACAGTCCTTGTGTTTTCTTTTTCAAATTTATTTTTATAAGGGGATTTAGCTTATTGACACGGCTGTGTGTATGCTGCTGTACACAAATGATTTTCTAATGGAGACCTATAAATGTATGGGTTTTAATTTTCTTCATAGTCAGGTATATTCCTAGGTTTTGAATACGGGGTGTTGAGTCCATTTGGTTGAGCAAGGAGTAGCTCTTTTCTAATATATATTTGGCTTAAGAAATGGTATCTGTCCTAATGTCAACCTCTGGTTTTATGCAGCCTTCCCACTCTCCTTTCCCCTTAAGCAAGCATAAGTTTCTTTTGTAAATGTGAGACTCTGTTGTGTTTTGTAATGCAGTTCATACGTAGCCGTGCTTACATTCCCGGTATTAGTGATATCTTATGATGTTTCTTTTTCTGTGTGACTTATTTCACTTAGAATCATCATAACTAAATCCTCTCATTATGCTGCTACTGGTCTGTTGCCATTGATTTCATTGTTGAGTGATATTCCATTGTAGGGATGTACCACAACTTCTATATCCATTTTTCCCTTTCTGGGCTATTAAAGATGTACCATAGTGAAGGATCCCGTACACAGAGCAGGCCCAAATTTGGTGTGGCTGTGTCTTTTTCATTTAAATTTTCCGAATCTATAGCACCATAAGTGGAAGTGCCCTCGGCTCTCTAGCTTGTTTTTTTCTTTGTTCCAGGAAACACCATCCACTTCTCCAGAGTGGCTGTTGGCAATTTACATCCCGCCCATCAGCAGAACAAGGCTGCCGGTTCTCCATGGCCTGTCCTGCCTCTCTGGATTTTACACTTTTTTCGGACGGCCCTTTGGATCGGTGGGAAGTGAGACTGCCTTGTAGTGCGGATTTCCATTGCAGGCTTGCTTGGTTGGCCAAAAAGGGCGTATGCGTCTTTTCCTGAATCTATACAGGAAAAAACGCATACACCCTTTTTGGCCAAGTGCATCACTGTCGAACTGCTGCCTCTTTTCCTACGCTTTCAGAGCAATTCTTATCTACCCCCTGATATCCGTTTTCTGCAATTCTGCGTCACGTTCAAGTCCTCTTCACAGCCTTCCTTCAATACATTTTTGGATGATAGGGGTCATTTGGAACTCTGCAGGATTGTGAGTTACAGTGCCAAAAATCTCCTTTTCTCAACTTGCTTTCTTGTGAGCTGACCGCAAACCCGAAGAATTGCTTCAGGCCCTAATCTCGTTCCGGCATGGCACGCTGAGCCTTTGATGAATTCTGCTTCCTCTAGGGTAATCAGAGTTCAATATGCCCGT
This sequence comes from Inia geoffrensis, assembly GCA_036417435.1. Taxonomy (NCBI): domain Eukaryota; kingdom Metazoa; phylum Chordata; class Mammalia; order Artiodactyla; family Iniidae; genus Inia; species Inia geoffrensis. Next base: position 23,916 of record JAZAQT010000421.1, on the reverse strand, counting down.
CCAAACACATCAAGTTAGCTGCTCATTCCTTCTCCTTATTCCTGTTCATCTTCCACAGAAATTGCAAGCTGTGCCAAACAAGAGGTCAAAGGCACTGACTCTCCAAGTGGGGAGAATGTTAATATTGCATCTGGAACGGCGAACTCGAGTACCAGGGGGCTAAAATGGCGATGAGTTTTAGAAATTTTGCCTGATCACTTTGTGGACCATATTCTGGGTTTTCCATGCATATTTTAGCTGAAGGATAAACCCCTTACACGTGGAGATTTGGGACCCGTGGAATGGGAACCATGCACCATTACCTCAAAGCGTCTGCATTCCCTCACCAGTAGTATCAGCCCCAAGTGTCCAGCCTTATCTCTCCCACAGCTGTGGATGTAGAGGTGGTAAATCCAAGATTCCTCACAAGCCCTCAAGGACTTATTTAAGAATTTCTCTCTATTTGACAGTCCTTGTGTTTTCTTTTTCAAATTTATTTTTATAAGGGGATTTAGCTTATTGACACTGCTGTGTGTATGCTGCTGTACACAAATGATTTTCTAATGGAGACCTATAAATGTATGGGTTTTAATTTTCTTCATAGTCAGGTATATTCCTAGGTTTTGAATACGGGGTGTTGAGTCCATTTGGTTGAGCAAGGAGTAGCTCTTTTCTAATATATATTTGGCTTAAGAAATGGTATCTGTCCTAATGTCAACCTCTGGTTTTATGCAGCCTTCCCACTCTCCTTTCCCCTTAAGCAAGCATAAGTTTCTTTTGTAAATGTGAGACTCTGTTGTGTTTTGTAATGCAGTTCATACGTAGCCGTGCTTACATTCCCGGTATTAGTGATATCTTATGATGTTTCTTTTTCTGTGTGACTTATTTCACTTAGACTCATCATAACTAAATCCTCTCATTATGCTGCTACTGGTCTGTTGCCATTGATTTCATTGTTGAGTGATATTCCATTGTAGGGATGTACCACAACTTCTATATCCATTTTTCCCTTTCTGGGCTATTAAAGATGTACCACAGTGAAGGATCCCGTACACAGAGCAGGCCCAAATTTGGTGTGGCTGTGTCTTTTTCATTTAAATTTTCCGAATCTATAGCACCATAAGTGGAAGTGCCCTCGGCTCTCTAGCTTGTTTTTTTTCTTTGTTCCAGGAAACACCATCCACTTCTCCAGAGTGGCTGTTGGCAATTTACATCCCGCCCATCAGCAGAACAAGGCTGCCGGTTCTCCATGGCCTGTCCTGCCTCTCTGGATTTTACACTTTTTTCGGACGGCCCTTTGGATCGGTGGGAAGTGAGACTGCCTTGTAGTGCGGATTTCCATTGCAGGCTTGCTTGGTTGGCCAAAAAGGGCGTATGCGTCTTTTCCTGAATCTATTCAGGAAAAAACGCATACGCCCTTTTTGGCCAAGTGCATCACTGTCGAACTGCTGCCTCTTTTCCTACGCTTTCAGAGCAATTCTTATCTACCCCCTGATATCCGTTTTCTGCAATTCTGCGTCACGTTCAAGTCCTCTTCACAGCCTTCCTTCAATACATTTTTGGATGATAGAGGTCATTTGGAACTCTGCAGGATTGTGAGTTACAGTGCCAAAAATCTCCTTTTCTCAACTTGCTTTCTTGTGAGCTGACCGCAAACCCGAAGAATTGCTTCAGGCCCTAATCTCGTTCCGGCATGGCACGCTGAGCCTTTGATGAATTCTGCTTCCTCTAGGGTAATCAGAGTTCAATATGCCCGTCCAAACACATCAAGTTAGCTGCTCATTCCTTCTCCTTATTCCTGTTCATCTTCCACAGAAATTGCAAGCTGTGCCAAACAAGAGGTCAAAGGCACTGACTCTCCAAGTGAGGAGAATGTTAATATTGCATCTGGAACGGCGAACTCGAGTACCAGGGGGCTAAAATGGCGATGAGTTTTAGAAATTTTGCCTGATCACTTCGTGGACCATATTCTGGGTTTTCCATGCATATTTTAGCTGAAGGATAAACCCCTTACACGTGGAGATTTGGGACCCGTGGAATGGGAACCATGCACCATTACCTCAAAGCGTCTGCATTCCCTCACCAGTAGTATCAGCCCCAAGTGTCCAGCCTTATCTCTCCCCCAGCTGTGGATGTAGAGGTGGTAAATCCAAGATTCCTCACAAGCCCTCAAGGACTTATTTAAGAATTTCTCTCTATTTGACAGTCCTTGTGTTTTCTTTTTCAAATTTATTTTTATAAGGGGATTTAGCTTATTGACACTGCTGTGTGTATGCTGCTGTACACAAATGATTTTCTAATGGAGACCTATAAATGTATGGGTTTTAATTTTCTTCATAGTCAGGTATATTCCTAGGTTTTGAATACGGGGTGTTGAGTCCATTTGGTTGAGCAAGGAGTAGCTCTTTTCTAATATATATTTGGCTTAAGAAATGGTATCTGTCCTAATGTCAACCTCTGGTTTTATGCAGCCTTCCCACTCTCCTTTCCCCTTAAGCAAGCATAAGTTTCTTTTGTAAATGTGAGACTCTGTTGTGTTTTGTAATGCAGTTCATACGTAGCCGTGCTTACATTCCCGGTATTAGTGATATCTTATGATGTTTCTTTTTCTGTGTGACTTATTTCACTTAGAATCATCATAACTAAATCCTCTCATTATGCTGCTACTGGTCTGTTGCCATTGATTTCATTGTTGAGTGATATTCCATTGTAGGGATGTACCACAACTTCTATATCCATTTTTCCCTTTCTGGGCTATTAAAGATGTACCATAGTGAAGGATCCCGTACACAGAGCAGGCCCAAATTTGGTGTGGCTGTGTCTTTTTCATTTAAATTTTCCGAATCTATAGCACCATAAGTGGAAGTGCCCTCGGCTCTCTAGCTTGTTTTTTTCTTTGTTCCAGGAAACACCATCCACTTCTCCAGAGTGGCTGTTGGCAATTTACATCCCGCCCATCAGCAGAACAAGGCTGCCGGTTCTCCATGGCCTGTCCTGCCTCTCTGGATTTTACACTTTTTTCGGACGGCCCTTTGGATCGGTGGGAAGTGAGACTGCCTTGTAGTGCGGATTTCCATTGCAGGCTTGCTTGGTTGGCCAAAAAGGGCGTATGCGTCTTTTCCTGAATCTATTCAGGAAAAAACGCATACGCCCTTTTTGGCCAAGTGCATCACTGTCGAACTGCTGCCTCTTTTCCTACGCTTTCAGAGCAATTCTTATCTACCCCCTGATATCCGTTTTCTGCAATTCTGCATCACGTTCAAGTCCTCTTCACAGCCTTCCTTCAATACATTTTTGGATGATAGGGGTCATTTGGAACTCTGCAGGATTGTGAGTTACAGTGCCAAAAATCTCCTTTTCTCAACTTGCTTTCTTGTGAGCTGACCGCAAACCCGAAGAATTGCTTCAGGCCCTAATCTCGTTCCGGCATGGCACGCTGAGCCTTTGATGAATTCTGCTTCCTCTAGGGTAATCAGAGTTCAATATGCCCGTCCAAACACATCAAGTTAGCTGCTCATTCCTTCTCCTTATTCCTGTTCATCTTCCACAGAAATTGCAAGCTGTGCCAAACAAGAGGTCAAAGGCACTGACTCTCCAAGTGGGGAGAATGTTAATATTGCATCTGGAACGGCGAACTCGAGTACCAGGGGGCTAAAATGGCGATGAGTTTTAGAAATTTTGCCTGATCACTTCGTGGACCATATTCTGGGTTTTCCATGCATATTTTAGCTGAAGGATAAACCCCTTACACGTGGAGATTTGGGACCCGTGGAATGGGAACCATGCACCATTACCTCAAAGCGTCTGCATTCCCTCACCAGTAGTATCAGCCCCAAGTGTCCAGCCTTATCTCTCCCCCAGCTGTGGATGTAGAGGTGGTAAATCCAAGATTCCTCACAAGCCCTCAAGGACTTATTTAAGAATTTCTCTCTATTTGACAGTCCTTGTGTTTTCTTTTTCAAATTTATTTTTATAAGGGGATTTAGCTTATTGACACTGCTGTGTGTATGCTGCTGTACACAAATGATTTTCTAATGGAGACCTATAAATGTATGGGTTTTAATTTTCTTCATAGTCAGGTATATTCCTAGGTTTTGAATACGGGGTGTTGAGTCCATTTGGTTGAGCAAGGAGTAGCTCTTTTCTAATATATATTTGGCTTAAGAAATGGTATCTGTCCTAATGTCAACCTCTGGTTTTATGCAGCCTTCCCACTCTCCTTTCCCCTTAAGCAAGCATAAGTTTCTTTTGTAAATGTGAGACTCTGTTGTGTTTTGTAATGCAGTTCATACGTAGCCGTGCTTACATTCCCGGTATTAGTGATATCTTATGATGTTTCTTTTTCTGTGTGACTTATTTCACTTAGAATCATCATAACTAAATCCTCTCATTATGCTGCTACTGGTCTGTTGCCATTGATTTCATTGTTGAGTGATATTCCATTGTAGGGATGTACCACAACTTCTATATCCATTTTTCCCTTTCTGGGCTATTAAAGATGTACCATAGTGAAGGATCCCGTACACAGAGCAGGCCCAAATTTGGTGTGGCTGTGTCTTTTTCATTTAAATTTTCCGAATCTATAGCACCATAAGTGGAAGTGCCCTCGGCTCTCTAGCTTGTTTTTTTCTTTGTTCCAGGAAACACCATCCACTTCTCCAGAGTGGCTGTTGGCAATTTACATCCCGCCCATCAGCAGAACAAGGCTGCCGGTTCTCCATGGCCTGTCCTGCCTCTCTGGATTTTACACTTTTTTCGGACGGCCCTTTGGATCGGTGGGAAGTGAGACTGCCTTGTAGTGCGGATTTCCATTGCAGGCTTGCTTGGTTGGCCAAAAAGGGCGTATGCGTCTTTTCCTGAATCTATTCAGGAAAAAACGCATACGCCCTTTTTGGCCAAGTGCATCACTGTCGAACTGCTGCCTCTTTTCCTACGCTTTCAGAGCAATTCTTATCTACCCCCTGATATCCGTTTTCTGCAATTCTGCATCACGTTCAAGTCCTCTTCACAGCCTTCCTTCAATACATTTTTGGATGATAGGGGTCATTTGGAACTCTGCAGGATTGTGAGTTACAGTGCCAAAAATCTCCTTTTCTCAACTTGCTTTCTTGTGAGCTGACCGCAAACCCGAAGAATTGCTTCAGGCCCTAATCTCGTTCCGGCATGGCACGCTGAGCCTTTGATGAATTCTGCTTCCTCTAGGGTAATCAGAGTTCAATATGCCCGTCCAAACACATCAAGTTAGCTGCTCATTCCTTCTCCTTATTCCTGTTCATCTTCCACAGAAATTGCAAGCTGTGCCAAACAAGAGGTCAAAGGCACTGACTCTCCAAGTGGGGAGAATGTTAATATTGCATCTGGAACGGCGAACTCGAGTACCAGGGGGCTAAAATGGCGATGAGTTTTAGAAATTTTGCCTGATCACTTCGTGGACCATATTCTGGGTTTTCCATGCATATTTTAGCTGAAGGATAAACCCCTTACACGTGGAGATTTGGGACCCGTGGAATGGGAACCATGCACCATTACCTCAAAGCGTCTGCATTCCCTCACCAGTAGTATCAGCCCCAAGTGTCCAGCCTTATCTCTCCCCCAGCTGTGGATGTAGAGGTGGTAAATCCAAGATTCCTCACAAGCCCTCAAGGACTTATTTAAGAATTTCTCTCTATTTGACAGTCCTTGTGTTTTCTTTTTCAAATTTATTTTTATAAGGGGATTTAGCTTATTGACACTGCTGTGTGTATGCTGCTGTACACAAATGATTTTCTTATGGAGACCTATAAATGTATGGGTTTTAATTTTCTTCATAGTCAGGTATATTCCTAGGTTTTGAATACGGGGTGTTGAGTCCATTTGGTTGAGCAAGGAGTAGCTCTTGTCTAATATATATTTGGCTTAAGAAATGGTATCTGTCCTAATGTCAACCTCTGGTTTTATGCAGCCTTCCCACTCTCCTTTCCCCTTAAGCAAGCATAAGTTTCTTTTGTAAATGTGAGACTCTGTTGTGTTTTGTAATGCAGTTCATACGTAGCCGTGCTTACATTCCCGGTGTTAGTGATATCTTATGATGTTTCTTTTTCTGTGTGACTTATTTCACTTAGAATCATCATAACTAAATCCTCTCATTATGCTGCTACTGGTCTGTTGCCATTGATTTCATTGTTGAGTGATATTCCATTGTAGGGATGTACCACAACTTCTATATCCATTTTTCTCTTTCTGGGCTATTAAAGATGTACCATAGTGAAGGATCCCGTACACAGAGCAGGCCCAAATTTGGTGTGGCTGTGTCTTTTTCATTTAAATTTTCCGAATCTATAGCACCATAAGTGGAAGTGCCCTCGGCTCTCTAGCTTGTTTTTTTCTTTGTTCCAGGAAACACCATCCACTTCTAAAGAGTGGCTGTTGGCAATTTACATCCCGCCCATCAGCAGAACAAGGCTGCCGGTTCTCCATGGCCTGTCCTGCCTCTCTGGATTTTACACTTTTTTCGGACGGCCCTTTGGATCGGTGGGAAGTGAGACTGCCTTGTAGTGCGGATTTCCATTGCAGGCTTGCTTGGTTGGCCAAAAAGGGCGTATGCGTCTTTTCCTGAATCTATTCAGGAAAAAACGCATACGCCCTTTTTGGCCAAGTGCATCACTGGCGAACTGCTGCCTCTTTTCCTACGCTTTCAGAGCAATTCTTATCTACCCCCTGATATCCGTTTTCTGCAATTCTGCGTCACGTTCAAGTCCTCTTCACAGCCTTCCTTCAATAAATTTTTGGATGATAGGGGTCATTTGGAACTCTGCAGGATTGTGAGTTACAGTGCCAAAAATCTCCTTTTCTCAACTTGCTTTCTTGTGAGCTGACCGCAAACCCGAAGAATTGCTTCAGGCCCTAATCTCGTTCCGGCATGGCACGCTGAGCCTTTGATGAATTCTGCTTCCTCTAGGGTAATCAGAGTTCAATATGCCCGTCCAAACACATCAAGTTAGCTGCTCATTCCTTCTCTTTATTCCTGTTCATCTTCCACAGAAATTGCAAGCTGTGCCAAACAAGAGGTCAAAGGCACTGACTCTCCAAGTGGGGAGAATGTTAATATTGCATCTGGAACGGCGAACTCGAGTACCAGGGGGCTAAAATGGCGATGAGTTTTAGAAATTTTGCCTGATCACTTCGTGGACCATATTCTGGGTTTTCCATGCATATTTTAGCTGAAGGATAAACCCCTTACACGTGGAGATTTGGGACCCGTGGAATGGGAACCATGCACCATTACCTGAAAGCGTCTGCATTCCCTCACCATTAGTATCAGCCCCAAGTGTCCAGCCTTATCTCTCCCCCAGCTGTGGATGTAGAGGTGGTAAATCCAAGATTCCTCACAAGCCCTCAAGGACTTATTTAAGAATTTCTCTCTATTTGACAGTCCTTGTGTTTTCTTTTTCAAATTTATTTTTATAAGGGGATTTAGCTTATTGACACTGCTGTGTGTATGCTGCTGTACACAAATGATTTTCTTATGGAGACCTATAAATGTATGGGTTTTAATTTTCTTCATAGTCAGGTATATTCCTAGGTTTTGAATACGGGGTGTTGAGTCCATTTGGTTGAGCAAGGAGTAGCTCTTGTCTAATATATATTTGGCTTAAGAAATGGTATCTGTCCTAATGTCAACCTCTGGTTTTATGCAGCCTTCCCACTCTCCTTTCCCCTTAAGCAAGCATAAGTTTCTTTTGTAAATGTGAGACTCTGTTGTGTTTTGTAATGCAGTTCATACGTAGCCGTGCTTACATTCCCGGTATTAGTGATATCTTATGATGTTTCTTTTTCTGTGTGACTTATTTCACTTAGAATCATCATAACTAAATCCTCTCATTATGCTGCTACTGGTCTGTTGCCATTGATTTCATTGTTGAGTGATATTCCATTGTAGGGATGTACCACAACTTCTATATCCATTTTTCTCTTTCTGGGCTATTAAAGATGTACCATAGAGAAGGATCCCGTACACAGAGCAGGCCCAAATTTGGTGTGGCTGTGTCTTTTTCATTTAAATTTTCCGAATCTATAGCACCATAAGTGGAAGTGCCCTCGGCTCTCTAGCTTGTTTTTTTCTTTGTTAAAGGAAACACCATCCACTTCTCCAGAGTGGCTGTTGGCAATTTACATCCCGCCCATCAGCAGAACAAGGCTGCCGGTTCTCCATGGCCTGTCCTGCCTCTCTGGATTTTACACTTTTTTCGGACGGCCCTTTGGATCGGTGGGAAGTGAGACTGCCTTGTAGTGCGGATTTCCATTGCAGGCTTGCTTGGTTGGCCAAAAAGGGCGTATGCGTCTTTTCCTGAATCTATTCAGGAAAAAACGCATACGCCCTTTTTGGCCAAGTGCATCACTGTCGAACTGCTGCCTCTTTTCCTACGCTTTCAGAGCAATTCTTATCTACCCCCTGATATCCGTTTTCTGCAATTCTGCGTCACGTTCAAGTCCTCTTCACAGCCTTCCTTCAATAAATTTTTGGATGATAGGGGTCATTTGGAACTCTGCAGGATTGTGAGTTACAGTGCCAAAAATCTCCTTTTCTCAACTTGCTTTCTTGTGAGCTGACCGCAAACCCGAAGAATTGCTTCAGGCCCTAATCTCGTTCCGGCATGGCACGCTGAGCCTTTGATGAATTCTGCTTCCTCTAGGGTAATCAGAGTTCAATATGCCCGTCCAAACACATCAAGTTAGCTGCTCATTCCTTCTCTTTATTCCTGTTCATCTTCCACAGAAATTGCAAGCTGTGCCAAACAAGAGGTCAAAGGCACTGACTCTCCAAGTGGGGAGAATGTTAATATTGCATCTGGAACGGCGAACTCGAGTACCAGGGGGCTAAAATGGCGATGAGTTTTAGAAATTTTGCCTGATCACTTCGTGGACCATATTCTGGGTTTTCCATGCATATTTTAGCTGAAGGATAAACCCCTTACACGTGGAGATTTGGGACCCGTGGAATGGGAACCATGCACCATTACCTCAAAGCGTCTGCATTCCCTCACCAGTAGTATCAGCCCCAAGTGTCCAGCCTTATCTCTCCCCCAGCTGTGGATGTAGAGGTGGTAAATCCAAGATTCCTCACAAGCCCTCAAGGACTTATTTAAGAATTTCTCTCTATTTGACAGTCCTTGTGTTTTCTTTTTCAAATTTATTTTTATAAGGGGATTTAGCTTATTGACACTGCTGTGTGTATGCTGCTGTACACAAATGATTTTCTTATGGAGACCTATAAATGTATGGGTTTTAATTTTCTTCATAGTCAGGTATATTCCTAGGTTTTGAATACGGGGTGTTGAGTCCATTTGGTTGAGCAAGGAGTAGCTCTTGTCTAATATATATTTGGCTTAAGAAATGGTATCTGTCCTAATGTCAACCTCTGGTTTTATGCAGCCTTCCCACTCTCCTTTCCCCTTAAGCAAGCATAAGTTTCTTTTGTAAATGTGAGACTCTGTTGTATTTTGTAATGCAGTTCATACGTAGCCGTGCTTACATTCCCGGTATTAGTGATATCTTATGATGTTTCTTTTTCTGTGTGACTTATTTCACTTAGAATCATCATAACTAAATCCTCTCATTATGCTGCTACTGGTCTGTTGCCATTGATTTCATTGTTGAGTGATATTCCATTGTAGGGATGTACCACAACTTCTATATCCATTTTTCTCTTTCTGGGCTATTAAAGATGTACCATAGAGAAGGATCCCGTACACAGAGCAGGCCCAAATTTGGTGTGGCTGTGTCTTTTTCATTTAAATTTTCCGAATCTATAGCACCATAAGTGGAAGTGCCCTCGGCTCTCTAGCTTGTTTTTTTCTTTGTTCCAGGAAACACCATCCACTTCTCCAGAGTGGCTGTTGGCAATTTACATCCCGCCCATCAGCAGAACAAGGCTGCCGGTTCTCCATGGCCTGTCCTGCCTCTCTGGATTTTACACTTTTTTCGGACGGCCCTTTGGATCGGTGGGAAGTGAGACTGCCTTGTAGTGCGGATTTCCATTGCAGGCTTGCTTGGTTGGCCAAAAAGGGCGTATGCGTCTTTTCCTGAATCTATTCAGGAAAAAACGCATACGCCCTTTTTGGCCAAGTGCATCACTGTCGAACTGCTGCCTCTTTTCCTACGCTTTTAGAGCAATTCTTATCTACCCCCTGATATCCGTTTTCTGCAATTCTGCGTCACGTTCAAGTCCTCTTCACAGCCTTCCTTCAATAAATTTTTGGATGATAGGGGTCATTTGGAACTCTGTAGGATTGTGAGTTACAGTGCCAAAAATCTCCTTTTCTCAACTTGCTTTCTTGTGAGCTGACCGCAAACCCGAAGAATTGCTTCAGGCCCTAATCTCGTTCCGGCATGGCACGCTGAGCCTTTGATGAATTCTGCTTCCTCTAGGGTAATCAGAGTTCAATATGCCCGTCCAAACACATCAAGTTAGCTGCTCATTCCTTCTCCTTATTCCTGTTCATCTTCCACAGAAATTGCAAGCTGTGCCAAACAAGAGGTCAAAGGCACTGACTCTCCAAGTGGGGAGAATGTTAATATTGCATCTGGAACGGCGAACTCGAGTACCAGGGGGCTAAAATGGCGATGAGTTTTAGAAATTTTGCCTGATCACTTCGTGGACCATATTCTGGGTTTTCCATGCATATTTTAGCTGAAGGATAAACCCCTTACACGTGGAGATTTGGGACCCGTGGAATGGGAACCATGCACCATTACCTCAAAGCGTCTGCATTCCCTCACCAGTAGTATCAGCCCCAAGTGTCCAGCCTTATCTCTCCCCCAGCTGTGGATGTAGAGGTGGTAAATCCAAGATTCCTCACAAGCCCTCAAGGACTTATTTAAGAATTTCTCTCTATTTGACAGTCCTTGTGTTTTCTTTTTCAAATTTATTTTTATAAGGGGATTTAGCTTATTGACACTGCTGTGTGTATGCTGCTGTACACAAATGATTTTCTTATGGAGACCTATAAATGTATGGGTTTTAATTTTCTTCATAGTCAGGTATATTCCTAGGTTTTGAATACGGGGTGTTGAGTCCATTTGGTTGAGCAAGGAGTAGCTCTTGTCTAATATATATTTGGCTTAAGAAATGGTATCTGTCCTAATGTCAACCTCTGGTTTTATGCAGCCTTCCCACTCTCCTTTCCCCTTAAGCAAGCATAAGTTTCTTTTTTAAATGTGAGACTCTGTAGTGTTTTGTAATGCAGTTCATACGTAGCCGTGCTTACATTCCCGGTATTAGTGATATCTTATGATGTTTCTTTTTCTGTGTGACTTATTTCACTTAGAATCATCATAACTAAATCCTCTCATTATGCTGCTACTGGTCTGTTGCCATTGATTTCATTGTTGAGTGATATTCCATTGTAGGGATGTACCACAACTTCTATATCCATTTTTCTCTTTCTGGGCTATTAAAGATGTACCATAGAGAAGGATCCCGTACACAGAGCAGGCCCAAATTTGGTGTGGCTGTGTCTTTTTCATTTAAATTTTCCGAATCTATAGCACCATAAGTGGAAGTGCCCTCGGCTCTCTAGCTTGTTTTTTTCTTTGTTCCAGGAAACACCATCCACTTCTCCAGAGTGGCTGTTGGCAATTTACATCCCGCCCATCAGCAGAACAAGGCTGCCGGTTCTCCATGGCCTGTCCTGCCTCTCTGGATTTTACACATTTTTCGGACGGCCCTTTGGATCGGTGGGAAGTGAGACTGCCTTGTAGTGCGGATTTCCATTGCAGGCTTGCTTGGTTGGCCAAAAAGGGCGTATGCGTCTTTTCCTGAATCTATTCAGGAAAAAACGCATACGCCCTTTTTGGCCAAGTGCATCACTGTCGAACTGCTGCCTCTTTTCCTACGCTTTCAGAGCAATTCTTATCTACCCCCTGATATCCGTTTTCTGCAATTCTGCGTCACGTTCAAGTCCTCTTCACAGCCTTCCTTCAATACATTTTTGGATGATAGGGGTCATTTGGAACTCTGCAGGATTGTGAGTTACAGTGCCAAAAATCTCCTTTTCTCAACTTGCTTTCTTGTGAGCTGACCGCAAACCCGAAGAATTGCTTCAGGCCCTAATCTCGTTCCGGCATGGCACGCTGAGCCTTTGATGAATTCTGCTTCCTGTAGGGTAATCAGAGTTCAATATGCCCGTCCAAACACATCAAGTTAGCTGCTCATTCCTTCTCCTTATTCCTGTTCATCTTCCACAGAAATTGCAAGCTGTGCCAAACAAGAGGTCAAAGGCACTGACTCTCCAAGTGGGGAGAATGTTAATATTGCATCTGGAACGGTGAACTCGAGTACCAGGGGGCTAAAATGGCGATGAGTTTTAGAAATTTTGCCTGATCACTTCGTGGACCATATTCTGGGTTTTCCATGCATATTTTAGCTGAAGGATAAACCCCTTACACGTGGAGATTTGGGACCCGTGGAATGGGAACCATGCACCATTACCTCAAAGCGTCTGCATTCCCTCACCAGTAGTATCAGCCCCAAGTGTCCAGCCTTATCTCTCCCCCAGCTGTGGATGTAGAGGTGGTAAATCCAAGATTCCTCACAAGCCCTCAAGGACTTATTTAAGAATTTCTCTCTATTTGACAGTCCTTGTGTTTTCTTTTTCAAATTTATTTTTATAAGGGGATTTAGCTTATTGACACTGCTGTGTGTATGCTGCTGTACACAAATGATTTTCTTATGGAGACCTATAAATGTATGGGTTTTAATTTTCTTCATAGTCAGGTATATTCCTAGGTTTTGAATACGGGGTGTTGAGTCCATTTGGTTGAGCAAGGAGTAGCTCTTGTCTAATATATATTTGGCTTAAGAAATGGTATCTGTCCTAATGTCAACCTCTGGTTTTATGCAGCCTTCCCACTCTCCTTTCCCCTTAAGCAAGCATAAGTTTCTTTTGTAAATGTGAGACTCTGTTGTGTTTTGTAATGCAGTTCATACGTAGCCGTGCTTACATTCCCGGTATTAGTGATATCTTATGATGTTTCTTTTTCTGTGTGACTTATTTCACTTAGAATCATCATAACTAAATCCTCTCATTATGCTGCTACTGGTCTGTTGCCATTGATTTCATTGTTGAGTGATATTCCATTGTAGGGATGTACCACAACTTCTATATCCATTTTTCTCTTTCTGGGCTATTAAAGATGTACCATAGTGAAGGATCCCGTACACAGAGCAGGCCCAAATTTGGTGTGGCTGTGTCTTTTTCATTTAAATTTTCCGAATCTATAGCACCATAAGTGGAAGTGCCCTCGGCTCTCTAGCTTGTTTTTTTCTTTGTTCCAGGAAACACCATCCACTTCTCCAGAGTGGCTGTTGGCAATTTACATCCCGCCCATCAGCAGAACAAGGCTGCCGGTTCTCCATGGCCTGTCCTGCCTCTCTGGATTTTACACTTTTTTCGGACGGCCCTTTGGATCGGTGGGAAGTGAGACTGCCTTGTAGTGCGGATTTCCATTGCAGGCTTGCTTGGTTGGCCAAAAAGGGCGTATGCGTCTTTTCCTGAATCTATTCAGGAAAAAACGCATACGCCCTTTTTGGCCAAGTGCATCACTGTCGAACTGCTGCCTCTTTTCCTACGCTTTCAGAGCAATTCTTATCTACCCCCTGATATCCGTTTTCTGCAATTCTGCGTCACGTTCAAGTCCTCTTCACAGCCTTCCTTCAATAAATTTTTGGATGATAGGGGTCATTTGGAACTCTGCAGGATTGTGAGTTACAGTGCCAAAAATCTCCTTTTCTCAACTTGCTTTCTTGTGAGCTGACCGCAAACCCGAAGAATTGCTTCAGGCCCTAATCTCGTTCCGGCATGGCACGCTGAGCCTTTGATGAATTCTGCTTCCTCTAGGGTAATCAGAGTTCAATATGCCCGTCCAAACACATCAAGTTAGCTGCTCATTCCTTCTCCTTATTCCTGTTCATCTTCCACAGAAATTGCAAGCTGTGCCAAACAAGAGGTCAAAGGCACTGACTCTCCAAGTGGGGAGAATGTTAATATTGCATCTGGAACGGCGAACTCGAGTACCAGGGGGCTAAAATGGCGATGAGTTTTAGAAATTTTGCCTGATCACTTCGTGGACCATATTCTGGGTTTTCCATGCATATTTTAGCTGAAGGATAAACCCCTTACACGTGGAGATTTGGGACCCGTGGAATGGGAACCATGCACCATTACCTCAAAGCGTCTGCATTCCCTCACCAGTAGTATCAGCCCCAAGTGTCCAGCCTTATCTCTCCCCCAGCTGTGGATGTAGAGGTGGTAAATCCAAGATTCCTCACAAGCCCTCAAGGACTTATTTAAGAATTTCTCTCTATTTGACAGTCCTTGTGTTTTCTTTTTCAAATTTATTTTTATAAGGGGATTTAGCTTATTGACACTGCTGTGTGTATGCTGCTGTACACAAATGATTTTCTTATGGAGACCTATAAATGTATGGGTTTTAATTTTCTTCATAGTCAGGTATATTCCTAGGTTTTGAATACGGGGTGTTGAGTCCATTTGGTTGAGCAAGGAGTAGCTCTTGTCTAATATATATTTGGCTTAAGAAATGGTATCTGTCCTAATGTCAACCTCTGGTTTTATGCAGCCTTCCCACTCTCCTTTCCCCTTAAGCAAGCATAAGTTTCTTTTTTAAATGTGAGACTCTGTAGTGTTTTGTAATGCAGTTCATACGTAGCCGTGCTTACATTCCCGGTATTAGTGATATCTTATGATGTTTCTTTTTCTGTGTGACTTATTTCACTTAGAATCATCATAACTAAATCCTCTCATTATGCTGCTACTGGTCTGTTGCCATTGATTTCATTGTTGAGTGATATTCCATTGTAGGGATGTACCACAACTTCTATATCCATTTTTCTCTTTCTGGGCTATTAAAGATGTACCATAGAGAAGGATCCCGTACACAGAGCAGGCCCAAATTTGGTGTGGCTGTGTCTTTTTCATTTAAATTTTCCGAATCTATAGCACCATAAGTGGAAGTGCCCTCGGCTCTCTAGCTTGTTTTTTTCTTTGTTCCAGGAAACACCATCCACTTCTCCAGAGTGGCTGTTGGCAATTTACATCCCGCCCATCAGCAGAACAAGGCTGCCGGTTCTCCATGGCCTGTCCTGCCTCTCTGGATTTTACACATTTTTCGGACGGCCCTTTGGATCGGTGGGAAGTGAGACTGCCTTGTAGTGCGGATTTCCATTGCAGGCTTGCTTGGTTGGCCAAAAAGGGCGTATGCGTCTTTTCTTGAATCTATTCAGGAAAAAACGCATACGCCCTTTTTGGTCAAGTGCATCACTGTCGAACTGCTGCCTCTTTTCCTACGCTTTCAGAGCAATTCTTATCTACCCCCTGATATCCGTTTTCTGCAATTCTGCGTCACGTTCAAGTCCTCTTCACAGCCTTCCTTCAATAAATTTTTGGATGATAGGGGTCATTTGGAACTCTGCAGGATTGTGAGTTACAGTGCCAAAAATCTCCTTTTCTCAACTTGCTTTCTTGTGAGCTGACCGCAAACCCGAAGAATTGCTTCAGGCCCTAATCTCGTTCCGGCATGGCACGCTGAGCCTTTGATGAATTCTGCTTCCTCTAGGGTAATCAGAGTTCAATATGCCCGTCCAAACACATCAAGTTAGCTGCTCATTCCTTCTCCTTATTCCTGTTCATCTTCCACAGAAATTGCAAGCTGTGCCAAACAAGAGGTCAAAGGCACTGACTCTCCAAGTGGGGAGAATGTTAATATTGCATCTGGAACGGCGAACTCGAGTACCAGGGGGCTAAAATGGCGATGAGTTTTAGAAATTTTGCCTGATCACTTCGTGGACCATATTCTGGGTTTTCCATGCATATTTTAGCTGAAGGATAAACCCCTTACACGTGGAGATTTGGGACCCGTGGAATGGGAACCATGCACCATTACCTCAAAGCGTCTGCATTCCCTCACCAGTAGTATCAGCCCCAAGTGTCCAGCCTTATCTCTCCCCCAGCTGTGGATGTAGAGGTGGTAAATCCAAGATTCCTCACAAGCCCTCAAGGACTTATTTAAGAATTTCTCTCTATTTGACAGTCCTTGTGTTTTCTTTTTCAAATTTATTTTTATAAGGGGATTTAGCTTATTGACACTGCTGTGTGTATGCTGCTGTACACAAATGATTTTCTTATGGAGACCTATAAATGTATGGGTTTTAATTTTCTTCATAGTCAGGTATATTCCTAGGTTTTGAATACGGGGTGTTGAGTCCATTTGGTTGAGCAAGGAGTAGCTCTTGTCTAATATATATTTGGCTTAAGAAATGGTATCTGTCCTAATGTCAACCTCTGGTTTTATGCAGCCTTCCCACTCTCCTTTCCCCTTAAGCAAGCATAAGTTTCTTTTGTAAATGTGAGACTCTGTTGTGTTTTGTAATGCAGTTCATACGTAGCCGTGCTTACATTCCCGGTATTAGTGATATCTTATGATGTTTCTTTTTCTGTGTGACTTATTTCACTTAGAATCATCATAACTAAATCCTCTCATTATGCTGCTACTGGTCTGTTGCCATTGATTTCATTGTTGAGTGATATTCCATTGTAGGGATGTACCACAACTTCTATATCCATTTTTCTCTTTCTGGGCTATTAAAGATGTACCATAGTGAAGGATCCCGTACACAGAGCAGGCCCAAATTTGGTGTGGCTGTGTCTTTTTCATTTAAATTTTCCGAATCTATAGCACCATAAGTGGAAGTGCCCTCGGCTCTCTAGCTTGTTTTTTTCTTTGTTCCAGGAAACACCATCCACTTCTCCAGAGTGGCTGTTGGCAATTTACATCCCGCCCATCAGCAGAACAAGGCTGCCGGTTCTCCATGGCCTGTCCTGCCTCTCTGGATTTTACACTTTTTTCGGACGGCCCTTTGGATCGGTGGGAAGTGAGACTGCCTTGTAGTGCGGATTTCCATTGCAGGCTTGCTTGGTTGGCCAAAAAGGGCGTATGCGTCTTTTCCTGAATCTATTCAGGAAAAAACGCATACGCCCTTTTTGGCCAAGTGCATCACTGTCGAACTGCTGCCTCTTTTCCTACGCTTTCAGAGCAATTCTTATCTACCCCCTGATATCCGTTTTCTGCAATTCTGCGTCACGTTCAAGTCCTCTTCACAGCCTTCCTTCAATAAATTTTTGGATGATAGGGGTCATTTGGAACTCTGCAGGATTGTGAGTTACAGTGCCAAAAATCTCCTTTTCTCAACTTGCTTTCTTGTGAGCTGACCGCAAACCCGAAGAATTGCTTCAGGCCCTAATCTCGTTCCGGCATGGCACGCTGAGCCTTTGATGAATTCTGCTTCCTCTAGGGTAATCAGAGTTCAATATGCCCGTCCAAACACATCAAGTTAGCTGCTCATTCCTTCTCCTTATTCCTGTTCATCTTCCACAGAAATTGCAAGCTGTGCCAAACAAGAGGTCAAAGGCACTGACTCTCCAAGTGGGGAGAATGTTAATATTGCATCTGGAACGGCGAACTCGAGTACCAGGGGGCTAAAATGGCGATGAGTTTTAGAAATTTTGCCTGATCACTTCGTGGACCATATTCTGGGTTTTCCATGCATATTTTAGCTGAAGGATAAACCCCTTACACGTGGAGATTTGGGACCCGTGGAATGGGAACCATGCACCATTACCTCAAAGCGTCTGCATTCCCTCACCAGTAGTATCAGCCCCAAGTGTCCAGCCTTATCTCTCCCCCAGCTGTGGATGTAGAGGTGGTAAATCCAAGATTCCTCACAAGCCCTCAAGGACTTATTTAAGAATTTCTCTCTATTTGACAGTCCTTGTGTTTTCTTTTTCAAATTTATTTTTATAAGGGGATTTAGCTTATTGACACTGCTGTGTGTATGCTGCTGTACACAAATGATTTTCTTATGGAGACCTATAAATGTATGGGTTTTAATTTTCTTCATACTCAGGTATATTCCTAGGTTTTGAATACGGGGTGTTGAGTCCATTTGGTTGAGCAAGGAGTAGCTCTTGTCTAATATATATTTGGCTTAAGAAATGGTATCTGTCCTAATGTCAACCTCTGGTTTTATGCAGCCTTCCCACTCTCCTTTCCCCTTAAGCAAGCATAAGTTTCTTTTTTAAATGTGAGACTCTGTAGTGTTTTGTAATGCAGTTCATACGTAGCCGTGCTTACATTCCCGGTATTAGTGATATCTTATGATGTTTCTTTTTCTGTGTGACTTATTTCACTTAGAATCATCATAACTAAATCCTCTCATTATGCTGCTACTGGTCTGTTGCCATTGATTTCATTGTTGAGTGATATTCCATTGTAGGGATGTACCACAACTTCTATATCCATTTTTCTCTTTCTGGGCTATTAAAGATGTACCATAGAGAAGGATCCCGTACACAGAGCAGGCCCAAATTTGGTGTGGCTGTGTCTTTTTCATTTAAATTTTCCGAATCTATAGCACCATAAGTGGAAGTGCCCTCGGCTCTCTAGCTTGTTTTTTTCTTTGTTCCAGGAAACACCATCCACTTCTCCAGAGTGGCTGTTGGCAATTTACATCCCGCCCATCAGCAGAACAAGGCTGCCGGTTCTCCATGGCCTGTCCTGCCTCTCTGGATTTTACACATTTTTCGGACGGCCCTTTGGATCGGTAGGAAGTGAGACTGCCTTGTAGTGCGGATTTCCATTGCAGGCTTGCTTGGTTGGCCAAAAAGGGCGTATGCGTCTTTTCCTGAATCTATTCAGGAAAAAACGCATACGCCCTTTTTGGCCAAGTGCATCACTGTCGAACTGCTGCCTCTTTTCCTACGCTTTCAGAGCAATTCTTATCTACCCCCTGATATCCGTTTTCTGCAATTCTGCGTCACGTTCAAGTCCTCTTCACAGCCTTCCTTCAATAAATTTTTGGATGATAGGGGTCATTTGGAACTCTGCAGGATTGTGAGTTACAGTGCCAAAAATCTCCTTTTCTCAACTTGCTTTCTTGTGAGCTGACCGCAAACCCGAAGAATTGCTTCAGGCCCTAATCTCGTTCCGGCATGGCACGCTGGGCCTTTGATGAATTCTGCTTCCTCTAGGGTAATCAGAGTTCAATATGCCCGTCCAAACACATCAAGTTAGCTGCTCATTCCTTCTCCTTATTCCTGTTCATCTTCCACAGAAATTGCAAGCTGTGCCAAACAAGAGGTCAAAGGCACTGACTCTCCAAGTGGGGAGAATGTTAATATTGCATCTGGAACGGCGAACTCGAGTACCAGGGGGCTAAAATGGCGATGAGTTTTAGAAATTTTGCCTGATCACTTCGTGGACCATATTCTGGGTTTTCCATGCATATTTTAGCTGAAGGATAAACCCCTTACACGTGGAGATTTGGGACCCGTGGAATGGGAACCATGCACCATTACCTCAAAGCGTCTGCATTCCCTCACCAGTAGTATCAGCCCCAAGTGTCCAGCCTTATCTCTCCCCCAGCTGTGGATGTAGAGGTGGTAAATCCAAGATTCCTCACAAGCCCTCAAGGACTTATTTAAGAATTTCTCTCTATTTGACAGTCCTTGTGTTTTCTTTTTCAAATTTATTTTTATAAGGGGATTTAGCTTATTGACACTGCTGTGTGTATGCTGCTGTACACAAATGATTTTCTTATGGAGACCTATAAATGTATGGGTTTTAATTTTCTTCATAGTCAGGTATATTCCTAGGTTTTGAATACGGGGTGTTGAGTCCATTTGGTTGAGCAAGGAGTAGCTCTTGTCTAATATATATTTGGCTTAAGAAATGGTATCTGTCCTAATGTCAACCTCTGGTTTTATGCAGCCTTCCCACTCTCCTTTCCCCTTAAGCAAGCATAAGTTTCTTTTGTAAATGTGAGACTCTGTTGTGTTTTGTAATGCAGTTCATACGTAGCCGTGCTTACATTCCCGGTATTAGTGATATCTTATGATGTTTCTTTTTCTGTGTGACTTATTTCACTTAGAATCATCATAACTAAATCCTCTCATTATGCTGCTACTGGTCTGTTGCCATTGATTTCATTGTTGAGTGATATTCCATTGTAGGGATGTACCACAACTTCTATATCCATTTTTCTCTTTCTGGGCTATTAAAGATGTACCATAGTGAAGGATCCCGTACACAGAGCAGGCCCAAATTTGGTGTGGCTGTGTCTTTTTCATTTAAATTTTCCGAATCTATAGCACCATAAGTGGAAGTGCCCTCGGCTCTCTAGCTTGTTTTTTTCTTTGTTCCAGGAAACACCATCCACTTCTAAAGAGTGGCTGTTGGCAATTTACATCCCGCCCATCAGCAGAACAAGGCTGCCGGTTCTCCATGGCCTGTCCTGCCTCTCTGGATTTTACACTTTTTTCGGACGGCCCTTTGGATCGGTGGGAAGTGAGACTGCCTTGTAGTGCGGATTTCCATTGCAGGCTTGCTTGGTTGGCCAAAAAGGGCGTATGCGTCTTTTCCTGAATCTATTCAGGAAAAAACGCATACGCCCTTTTTGGCCAAGTGCATCACTGTCGAACTGCTGCCTCTTTTCCTACGCTTTCAGAGCAATTCTTATCTACCCCCTGATATCCGTTTTCTGCAATTCTGCGTCACGTTCAAGTCCTCTTCACAGCCTTCCTTCAATAAATTTTTGGATGATAGGGGTCATTTGGAACTCTGCAGGATTGTGAGTTACAGTGCCAAAAATCTCCTTTTCTCAACTTGCTTTCTTGTGAGCTGACCGCAAACCCGAAGAATTGCTTCAGGCCCTAATCTCGTTCCGGCATGGCACGCTGAGCCTTTGATGAATTCTGCTTCCTCTAGGGTAATCAGAGTTCAATATGCCCGTCCAAACACATCAAGTTAGCTGCTCATTCCTTCTCCTTATTCCTGTTCATCTTCCACAGAAATTGCAAGCTGTGCCAAACAAGAGGTCAAAGGCACTGACTCTCCAAGTGGGGAGAATGTTAATATTGCATCTGGAACGGCGAACTCGAGTACCAGGGGGCTAAAATGGCGATGAATTTTAGAAATTTTGCCTGATCACTTCGTGGACCATATTCTGGGTTTTCCATGCATATTTTAGCTGAAGGATAAACCCCTTACACGTGGAGATTTGGGACCCGTGGAATGGGAACCATGCACCATTACCTCAAAGCGTCTGCATTCCCTCACCAGTAGTATCAGCCCCAAGTGTCCAGCCTTATCTCTCCCCCAGCTGTGGATGTAGAGGTGGTAAATCCAAGATTCCTCACAAGCCCTCAAGGACTTATTTAAGAATTTCTCTCTATTTGACAGTCCTTGTGTTTTCTTTTTCAAATTTATTTTTATAAGGGGATTTAGCTTATTGACACTGCTGTGTGTATGCTGCTGTACACAAATGATTTTCTTATGGAGACCTATAAATGTATGGGTTTTAATTTTCTTCATAGTCAGGTATATTCCTAGGTTTTGAATACGGGGTGTTGAGTCCATTTGGTTGAGCAAGGAGTAGCTCTTGTCTAATATATATTTGGCTTAAGAAATGGTATCTGTCCTAATGTCAACCTCTGGTTTTATGCAGCCTTCCCACTCTCCTTTCCCCTTAAGCAAGCATAAGTTTCTTTTGTAAATGTGAGACTCTGTTGTGTTTTGTAATGCAGTTCATACGTAGCCGTGCTTACATTCCCGGTATTAGTGATATCTTATGATGTTTCTTTTTCTGTGTGACTTATTTCACTTAGAATCATCATAACTAAATCCTCTCATTATGCTGCTACTGGTCTGTTGCCATTGATTTCATTGTTGAGTGATATTCCATTGTAGGGATGTACCACAACTTCTATATCCATTTTTCTCTTTCTGGGCTATTAAAGATGTACCATAGTGAAGGATCCCGTACACAGAGCAGGCCCAAATTTGGTGTGGCTGTGTCTTTTTCATTTAAATTTTCCGAATCTATAGCACCATAAGTGGAAGTGCCCTCGGCTCTCTAGCTTGTTTTTTTCTTTGTTCCAGGAAACACCATCCACTTCTCCAGAGTGGCTGTTGGCAATTTACATCCCGCTCATCAGCAGAACAAGGCTGCCGGTTCTCCATGGCCTGTCCTGCCTCTCTGGATTTTACACTTTTTTCGGACGGCCCTTTGGATCGGTGGGAAGTGAGACTGCCTTGTAGTGCGGATTTCCATTGCAGGCTTGCTTGGTTGGCCAAAAAGGGCGTATGCGTCTTTTCCTGAATCTATTCAGGAAAAAACGCATACGCCCTTTTTGGCCAAGTGCATCACTGTCGAACTGCTGCCTCTTTTCCTACGCTTTCAGAGCAATTCTTATCTACCCCCTGATATCCGTTTTCTGCAATTCTGTGTCACGTTCAAGTCCTCTTCACAGCCTTCCTTCAATAAATTTTTGGATGATAGGGGTCATTTGGAACTCTGCAGGATTGTGAGTTACAGTGCCAAAAATCTCCTTTTCTCAACTTGCTTTCTTGTGAGCTGACCGCAAACCCGAAGAATTGCTTCAGGCCCTAATCTCGTTCCGGCATGGCACGCTGAGCCTTTGATGAATTCTGCTTCCTCTAGGGTAATCAGAGTTCAATATGCCCGTCCAAACACATCAAGTTAGCTGCTCATTCCTTCTCTTTATTCTTGTTCATCTTCCACAGAAATTGCAAGCTGTGCCAAACAAGAGGTCAAAGGCACTGACTCTCCAAGTGGGGAGAATGTTAATATTGCATCTGGAACGGCGAACTCGAGTACCAGGGGGCTAAAATGGCGATGAGTTTTAAAAATTTTGCCTGATCACTTCGTGGACCATATTCTGGGTTTTCCATGCATATTTTAGCTGAAGGATAAACCCCTTACACGTGGAGATTTGGGACCCGTGGAATGGGAACCATGCACCATTACCTCAAAGCGTCTGCATTCCCTCACCATTAGTATCAGCCCCAAGTGTCCAGCCTTATCTCTCCCCCAGCTGTGGATGTAGAGGTGGTAAATCCAAGATTCCTCACAAGCCCTCAAGGACTTATTTAAGAATTTCTCTCTATTTGACAGTCCTTGTGTTTTCTTTTTCAAATTTATTTTTATAAGGGGATTTAGCTTATTGACACTGCTGTGTGTATGCTGCTGTACACAAATGATTTTCTTATGGAGACCTATAAATGTATGGGTTTTAATTTTCTTCATAGTCAGGTATATTCCTAGGTTTTGAATACGGGGTGTTGAGTCCATTTGGTTGAGCAAGGAGTAGCTCTTGTCTAATATATATTTGGCTTAAGAAATGGTATCTGTCCTAATGTCAACCTCTGGTTTTATGCAGCCTTCCCACTCTCCTTTCCCCTTAAGCAAGCATAAGTTTCTTTTGTAAATGTGAGACTCTGTTGTGTTTTGTAATGCAGTTCATACGTAGCCGTGCTTACATTCCCGGTATTAGTGATATCTTATGATGTTTCTTTTTCTGTGTGACTTATTTCACTTAGAATCATCATAACTAAATCCTCTCATTATGCTGCTACTGGTCTGTTGCCATTGATTTCATTGTTGAGTGATATTCCATTGTAGGGATGTACCACAACTTCTATATCCATTTTTCTCTTTCTGGGCTATTAAAGATGTACCATAGAGAAGGATCCCGTACACAGAGCAGGCCCAAATTTGGTGTGGCTGTGTCTTTTTCATTTAAATTTTCCGAATCTATAGCACCATAAGTGGAAGTGCCCTCGGCTCTCTAGCTTGTTTTTTTCTTTGTTCCAGGAAACACCATCCACTTCTCCAGAGTGGCTGTTGGCAATTTACATCCCGCCCATCAGCAGAACAAGGCTGCCGGTTCTCCATGGCCTGTCCTGCCTCTCTGGATTTTACACTTTTTTCGGACGGCCCTTTGGATCGGTGGGAAGTGAGACTGCCTTGTAGTGCGGATTTCCATTGCAGGCTTGCTTGGTTGGCCAAAAAGGGCGTATGCGTCT